>PVLC010000800.1:0-27915 GCA_004027655.1 Graphiurus murinus
TCTGGGAGGAATTGGTTGGGAAGAAGAAACGGTTGGGAAGAGGTTGGCCGGGTTGCTGGGGAAGTCCTGGGAAGAAAGATTGTGGGTTGCTAGTGGAAGACGGGTTGCTAGAGAGAGGGGTTATTGGAAGTCTGTAGGAAAAGCACTATTTGGAAAGACGACCTCAGCACTGTGTTTGTTATCGTGTGTGTAAAACCTTGATCCCAGAAAAGAGAGAGAGATAATAAAAGAGGTTCGAACCAGTAGCTTTTAGCCGGCGTCTTTTATTGGGGCCTCATGGCTGAGGGTTCAGCCTGGGGCGCCCGATAAAGACACAGAGCTGGTCCTCTCCAGAAGATGCAGCAACAAAGTACCATCGAGGAAGCAGAGGCTTGGTCCTCACCAGACACTGAAGCTGCCCGCTCCTTAATCGTGGAATCCTTGGACTCCCTGCCTCCAGAACTGTCAACAAGGGGTTGCCCTGAGCACCATGGAGACCCCCAGGGCTTCTTGCCACCTGATATCTCACAACATGGCAGCTTACTTCTTCAAAGCCAGACAAGAGCCTCTCCAGGCTGCAAAGACAGAGTCTAATTTAATATAATGTGATTATCCTCTCACTATTCCATCGCTTTGCCATATCATATAAACAAATCAAGACAATAACTATCCCATTATATCCTCTTATCCTCTTTCATGTTCAAAGATAAGGAACTATATAGGTTGTGTACACCAAGGGGTGGGAATCTTGGGGGTCACCTTAGAATTCTGCCAATTACACCTGATCTGATATTTTCACTTATTATGTAAAATAATTCATAGCTTTCTCCTCTGACATCTCTCTATCTCAAATAATGTGAGGAGTAAATGATATCAAAAAGTAAGAGAATGTCATGCATTGTATGGAAGATTTATTCTAAAAACAGTCCACCCAATTATTCTCTTCCTTGTATCCATAACATTCCATTTGGCTTTGCAGCTCATCTCTGAGATTTTGAGATGGTCTATATTTTGCTTTGGTTAATGGATTGCATCTAAGGTGACAGTGTGGGAGTTCCCAGCCTAAGCCTGAAGAAAGCTTATGTGTTTCTATTCTCTTTGTCTTGGAACCATACCACTGCCATGGTAACAAACCTAAGGTTGCCTGCTAGAGAAAGACATACTGTGTGGAGCAAAGACAAGCTCCCATCTTGGCCAGTCCTAGACCAGTCAACCTCAAACTGATCTACTAGCTGACCATACACCCATGAATGAACCTAGTCAAGCCCAGCAAAACTGAGTCCAGAGCAGAAGAACCTTTCTGTCAATTAATAAGAAATAATAAATGATTCAAGCTACTAAAATGCAGGGCAGGGGGGGTTACACAGCAATAACTAGCTCACGTATGTAGGGAAAGGCAGCAAAGGACTTGACTGTGTAGTGGAATTAAAGCATCCTAATAAGATATAATTCATTCACAGTACTCTCAAATTCCTGAGTTACATATCCTAAGTCATTACTGCCATTGTAGGATGTTTTCAATCTTTGTGTCCAAGTAATCTACATTCAAAAGACTAATGTCTGACCTGGAGTTCTTTCTACAATGAATAGAGTAATAAAGAGATAGAGGAATCAAATAGCAAAATAAAGAATTCTGCTGTGCTGTTCTAGACACAGCTGCCCTAATAGAGAAATGTGTAGTTTCTACTTTCTTTGCAGTTTTTCAGTACAGAATTACTTTAAAATAAATCCCAATGAAAGCAGTAATCAATTATGTCAAGAAGAAAACAAAGTTTGATCTGAAAAATACTAAGAGAATCTAACATTTTAGAAATAAATTACTGTGTCATGTCCTGTGGCAATATTATATCAAATTGCTTAAAGATAAATTGTACAATCAACTCATGGGTCTCTACATGTGAATTAGCTTTTTGTAGATTATCAAAAGCAAACATTTAGTTCTTGGTCTTTATCCTTCTTTCTTTCCACCTTTTTAACCCCATATTTACTTTTCTACCACTTTTCTGTTTCCTATCAGCAACAGTATCCAAGAAGATAGAAGTTTAGTGAAGTACATAATTTATTTATTCTGCATCAGACATGTAAAAGTAAATTTCCAAGGCAGTCTAAAAGTTATTCAAGCACCTTTGCTTAAAAAAAAAAGAAAGAAACTGTAACCATTCTGGTATAAACCTTTCTAAAATATATTTCACATTTTCCTTTCTTATGAACACTATTGTGAGATAGTGTTCTTTATTTCTTAAGTGAATCTTGGTTATAGAAGTTATTTTAATAGGTGTTAAAAAGGATTCAAAGGTGAATCAAAACAGGATTCCAACTTTAAATGGTTTGCAACTGAAGGAAATAGCATATAATTAAACATATACATAGATGATTCTAGTGGTAAGGATCATGAGAATAGGAAAGATAAAGTCATATGAATTTAAAGAAAATACTGAATTTGCTTAGAGACATGAAAAAATGTTTCATAGGGCTGAATCTTGAGGACAGGAGGTCTAGATCTAGGATGAAGGAAGTAAGGCAGTTGCCCTGGTGCAAAAATTTGCAAGGGTACCAAAAATCTCAGTTATCAAGATTTGTAACACTTGCATGCATTTTTTTATTGGTGCACTGTAATCATACATCTTAATGAGGTACAAGATGGTAGAGGCATACATGCACACATCTCTCATTTAGCCCTTCCCCCTCCCTCCTTCTCATGTTTGGCTTAGTGATTGACATTGATATGTTTGTGATTGTACATCATGTACCTTAGGGAGTATCCCTCTCCCCTCTTCTAGCATCTTCAGTTAGGTTGCCTTCTTTGCTCATCTAAGGTTTTCCCTTCTTTTCTAAAGTCCCTCTTATGACCCATTTTCTCCCTAGCTTCTGCATATTAAGGAGAGCATCTGATTTTTTACTTTTTGTGACTGACTAATCTCACTTAGCATAATGTTTTCCAGTTCCATCCATTTCCCTGTAAATGACCTAATTTTGTTCTTTATGGGTGAGTAAAATTCCATCCTGTACATATCTCATAGTTTTGTAATCCATTCATCTGTTGATGGACATCTTGACTGGTTCCATAGTTTGGAAATCAGTTTGGAGGTTCTTCAGAAGAATTGGAATGGAACCACCATATGGCCCACCTGTATCACTCCTGGGTGTCTTTCCAAAGGAACTGAAGTCAGATTATTATGGTTATACATGCATATCCATGTTTACAGCAGCACAATTCACAATAACCAAAGTATGGAATGAGACTAGGTATCCATCAACAGATAAATACATTACAAAACCATGGTATATATGCACAATGGAATTTTACTGAGCCATCAAGAAAAATAAAATTTTGTCATTTCAGAAAAATGGATGGAACTATAGACTATTAATACAAATCAGATTAGCCATTCTCAGCAAGTGAAGGGTGATATGTTTTCTCTGATATATGGAATATAGGGAGAGATTAGGAGACAAAAGAGACTTTAGATAAATGAGGAGAGATATGAGTAGAATAGTTGAAAGGGACTTGGAAAAGGAAATGGGAAGGGAGAAAGGTGGATTTGATGAAGGAAACAATTCAGGCTATCCTATGTACATATGTGAAGCTATCAATGCCAATTTCAATATTATTAATGGGGAGGGAAGGGAGCAGGGTGAAATCTGGACACACTGGGTGCTGTGTGCATATATGATCCTGCCGCACTAAACCTCAATATGAAGGATAATTACAAAGCACCAATAAAAGCATATTAAACTGTTTTTGCAAAAATATCCATGATGAACAAAATGTCAAAATTTTTAATAAAGACTAGATTAGTAACATACCATTCTGAGCCATAGTAAAGCCTGAGGCAAAAGGAAAAAATCAGTAAAGGGCTATTTGGGTTGGTGACTAGCAGAGTCTGCTAACTGGGAAGTTATATCATTTCCTAAAATTATAGTCTACTATGAAAAAATAATGGTCTCCTGCAAGGAATGGTAATTTTCACCATTGCTTGACTCTTTATGATCTTGTGTGCCACACCCTGAGCAGAATATTGAGGAAGCAGATCAGACATCTATTGACACCTAATAAGAGCAGATATTGCCCTCAAGCACTTTCTCTCCTAACCAGTTAGGATTTAGATAGATTCTGCAATCTGATACCAGCCTTAAAGCTGTAAATCAGAATGTTGGGTCAGATCATACTGCTCTAATAATAACATTAATGTGTTTTTCTCTACACTTTCTCCTAGAGACAGCTCTGTCTAGTCAGCCTGAGGCATCCATCTGCCTTGGAGGGAATTAGGATTGTTAAACAGGAATGCAAAAAGGAAAATAAGCTATAATTTGGCCTCTGACTTGGAAAATAGGATTTTTAAACATGCAGTAAGCTTTAAAAGCCAGGCTTTGTCCAGAGAAAATGAATTTCTAAATTCCCTTATCTTCCCCTTTAATTTATCCAAGAGGAACTGACTCAATCATAGAGTGTATCCATTAAGAAGGTAAATATCCAGCCACTTTTGGCCAACGACATGGGGCTAGGTGTCCTAGGTAGAGAAGACTTGGTATATAGGAAGTGAATACCCAACACTCTTGCTTCTGGTACAAAGGGATTTAGAGAAGAGAGAAACAAAAGAGGAAAGAGATGAGTTCTTCTCTAGGACAAGTTTGAGAGTTGAGGGGAAATACAAGACCAGAAGGGGGTTTCCCAATACACACGAGAACATTACCTCGCAGGCTACCCTGGCTCCAACTTCAGGAAAAGACCCATTAGAAACCTGGGGAGGCAGAGTGAGAGCCAGGGCTTAACATTTTTGAGCCCAAATATGTGTGGAGAAAACCCAAAAGTTCTCCAAAAGTAAATGAGATGAGAGCCAAAGGGATTTCTGGGACCAATGATGGCCAGAGACAAGGTTGCCACACAACAGAGGTCATATGGTGGACTGCCCAAGCCTTGACAAGTGGAGAGTGGGGCAGAGAATTGGAGAACAAATGTGAACCATAGTAAGACCAAATAAACAAGTATGCATATAGTTGCACAGGCTATACAATGCATAGTCACATATGGAACTTTCTCAGTCCTAACCAAACCAGGAAAGCTGGGATTCTAAATTATACACGTGGCTTGTGTTATTCAGTGTATTCTCTTGGCCTACATGGTAGGAGGTGACCATGTAGACAAAGAACATTCTACAAAGACAAGGAAAGCCAAAAGACACTGTTGGTGCTCTGCACAGTGGACTATTTTGACAGGCTCTGTGTGCACCAGCCCAGCCCCACTTGCAAGTGTGCATTTGCATCTAGTGTCTATACCTGAGATCATAATTTGGAGATGTACCTTCACTCTGCACTGGGGCAGCTTTATCAATCTGCTACCCCAAACTAGGAGTGTCATGGGGGTGGCCTTTGGCCAGTGGTTGATGATGAAGTAAGTTGCACAGAACAAGTAGAAAAAAAAAATCTCTTCACCTCAAATTCTCAATTCAAGACTATTCTGGGATGTAAGACCACAGCATTTTTCCTGGAGGGTCAGGTTGAAGCTACCATTTCCCTGACTTTACCTAAAATTGCATCATTGCTTGCCTGGCCCCCTTTCCACTCTCTTACTAGTGTCTCTTACTTGTGTTTGTTGCTCTTGTTCTTTCTGGGCTTCTGGAGATGAATGTTCAATTCATTTGCTTTTATTCTTTTCAATGTAATAACATTTAAGTCTATGAATTGTCCTCTGAGTGCAGTTATGATGTCACGCTATGAGTTTTAATATAATGTTCACATAGTCCTATGTTTCTAAATATTCTATAATTACTGTCTTGAGTTCCTCTTTGACCTAAGAGTTAAATTGGAAGACTATTTTATAATGTCCAGGTGTGGAAGTTTCTATTTGGTTAAGTATAAATAGATCTGAAAACATATGTCCACATAAAAACTTCTACATGAATTTTCACAGCAGCATTACTCATCATAGCCCAAAAGTAGAAACAGCACAAATCTCCACCAAATGAAGAATATATATAAAAAGTGTGGCATATCCATAGAATAGAAGATTATTACACAATAAAAAGGAATAAAATTGGGGCACATGGTATATCATGGATGCACCTTGAAAACAATAACCTATGCCTGTCACAAATAATCACATATTTTATGGTTCAATTTACATAAAATGTCAAGAATAGGTAAATCCATAAATACAGAAAGTGTATTAATTATTGCCAGAGCTTGAGGAAGGAGGGAATGGGGGAATGACTGCTAAGGGGTATTGGGTTTCTTTAGGGGGATAATGAAAATGCTCTGAAGTTTTTTATTGGCCATAATTACATAACTCTGAATATAATAAGAAGCTTACATTTCAACAGTGAATTTTATGTTATTGAGTTACATATCAATAAATTGGTATTTAAAAACAAAAGATACTGTTGTAACACAAAAATATTTAAAAATTGTTTGTTCCTATATCTATATGATCTGAAGGAAGGAGAAGCTAAAAAATAGACTTGAAAAATAAAACATGAATACATAAAAGCAAACAACTGATATGAACAACTTGGTGAATTTTCACATGATGAATGTACCAGTAAACAACTAGATTAAAATACAGGACTTTCACATTACTAGTGTCCTAGAAACACCCTGAATCCTGGTTTCCAGACACTTCTTTAAAAAAACAAAACAACAACAACAAAAAACAGGGTCTCACTAAATTGCTGAGGCTGGTCTCAAACCTGTGAACCTCCTATCTCGGCCTCGCAAGTACTGGGATTATAGGCATGTGCCACCACATCCAGCTGGGAACATTTCTTTAAAGAATCCTCAACTCAAGTTCTGCTTCTGGGAAACCCAGCCAAATACAGTGTGAATACAAGGATCTCTTTACTCTGCCTTCCCCCAAAGCTCCAAAAGCCATTTGTAAGAGAGAAGAAAGAAATCTACAAGGCTAAGCTTTACTCTGAAGAATTATAATCAGAAGTTAGACTTTGAAATCATTAAATTGAAAGGACATGGGTGGAACTGAAATTGGTGAGTTGGACATTATTATGGCTATCCAAGGTGTTGAGGGACCATGAGAAAGGTCAAAACAGACAGAAATAAAGCAACTACCATTTCTGGTATATCTGTGAGTTTATCAGGTAACCCCACCAGGCACTCTGAATGAGTAAGGAGCTTGGCGACTGCCACATAGCCATGCCTATGAATGGGTAGTCATTCACTACTGTCTTGCACTGGGAACCCAGGGAATCAATTTAGCCTCTGTTGGCCTTTTAATATCCAACTATAAATAAAGAAGGAAAGTACTGAATTCTGTGTGGTTTTCACATCAATAGTAATCTAATTGCAACTGGTATGAAGAACTTCTACTCTCTTCATCAGAAAAGGCAAATAGTCATTTCTATACATAATCAGCATGGCATAGACTCCAGCCCCAAAGGGGCTGTAATGAAACCCCCTGTGACAGGTTGCCAGAGGGTAGAGAGAGGCCACATTGCCCTGTGGCCATCAGCTGTCTAGCTGTATCAGGGTAATCTCTGAGGGGGTAAATCAGTCCCTTGCTGGAAGAATATGCTCAGCCGTCTCTTTGACAATAAACTAAATCCCCTATTCTATGAACAAAACTTGGACATAGCTATGAGCCAATAGTTGGAGGGAGCTGCTTTAGATATCTGATAATCAAGCCAGGCACAGTGGCACACACCTGTGCTCCCAGCTACTTAGGAAGCTGTGGAGGATCACAAGTTCAAGCCCCATCTGAGCAACAGGGAGTACAAATAATATGCATCAGAGCACAGCCAACCTACAATGAGCATGTGATGTGAACAAGATCTACACCTTTGTCAGTCGAGTTATCGATATGAGGAAGTGAGAAAATCCAAGAGCTGTACCTACAATTGGCAGAACTTGGTGGTTGATTGGATGTGAGACAGAAAGAAGTGTCAACAAGGCCTCTGAGTCTTGGTTTGCATAATTATATAGGTGCTGAAGCAGTTCACTATGATCACAGGTATAGCACAGATTATCACTGTTGTTGATAATCAACAGTGTTGAATTCTGCTGAAAGCCATGGACTTATCACAGCAGATGCACCTGAAGCTTTGCAAAGCATTATCATAGGCCACACCAAGGAGCTCTAAAGCTTGGAAACTCCAAAGACCCAGTGCAATGACAGTGGATCAACAGAAGGAAGGGGAAAGAGGGTGAGACAGTCAAGCAAAGTACAATTCTGGGTAGGTATGGTGTAAGGCAACTGGGTTAGTCCAAATGGGCCACTAGGGTCATAACATAGGGCATCTCTCCACTGCCAGTTACACCTAGTGATAATCAATCTGGGTTAAGGCCAAAGTATCCAGGGCTGCAATGAGAATCAGTGGTCAACAGAAGAGAAATCTTCAACTGTGGGCTGAGGCTTGAAGATAACATACAAATCCCTGTTCAGTTTGGTAAAATCATGGTGTCTGTCTTTGAGGTGTGGAGTGGCAAATTGGGTTACTAAAAGGGAGTTTCAGGTAATGAGGAATAAGGTGGGAGACAGTCACTGAAACTGGGGGAAAGGTTGAGTGTTTCATTACCAGATATAAATTTAAAAAAGGAGATATCAAACCCAGGAAAACAGCCCATGTATGAACTACAGTAGTGTCAAACTTGAGGGAATAGAAATAACCATGAGAGAAAAATCAATAGAAAGGAGGCTGGGCATGGTGGTTCACACTGTAATTCCAGTACTTTGGAGACTGAGACAGGAGGATCATATGTTCAAAGCCAGCCTCAGCAGCTTAGTGAGACTCTCAGCAACCTAGCAAGACTCTGTTTCTAAACAAAAAATAAAATAGGGCTGGGAGCATAGGTGGGAGGTAGAATGGCCCTGGTTCAATCCCCAGCACCACTAAGTAAATAAACAAACAGATAAATAAATATTAACAGAATGGATGGAAGAGTAGTGAGGAAGAGAAAGAGTCAATAGTGACAACTGTTCTGGGCTCTGTAGGAAATTGTACAGGGGTATCATGATACTTCACTGACTTAGTTAAGCTGGAACTACATTTCCCAACATTCTCTTACCTCTATAATTACAGGCTAGTAGACTTTTTGTAAGAGACATTTTGTGTGAAATTGGAAAGGCAGACAAGTGGGGTGCTGGACACTGGCAACCCATGTTCATTGTCATTGATCTGCCAGGGGCAGCACCTGATTCACAACTCCTCCAGCTGCTACCACCATCTTCCACCAGCTTCCCTGAGTCCTGGCCCAGAGAAGTATAGTTCCATGGCAAATAGTACCAGCATCCCCTACAGGTCACCCAGAACAGTGCTGGGTTTGGAATTGCAGAGAGAGATACAGGTTCCAGTTTGTTTTCATACACTTCAGATAGTCCTTCCATTTGTCCCCATCCCTCCTTCCTTCCTGATAGTTGGTCTGGTTAACCTAAAATGAACTGTAGTCTCAACTCCAGAGTTAGAACATCAGCTACTTGGACCATCAGATCCCACCAACTGTGTAAAGGTACCTTGCTAAGTCATGCACACAGGTTGTTTCTCCCATGGATCCTGACAGAACATGTGTCTTAAAGACTTTTATGTGATGATTGTACACAGATTTAATTTGTGAGGTTTTATCTTTTTAAGAGTACTGTTTGTTACAAAAGAAAGGTGTGTCCAAGTGAATCTATCTTTTGGAAAGTCACAGCTATGGTTGGGAAATCCATGCCCATTTACTGCTTATCTTTTAATGTTGTCCTTGTGTAATGACATAGATGTATGTTAATTGCATTAACTTTTTCCCTATAAGTCACACAGACAAAAATAGTCACAGAAGAACTTGACTAAGGCTTTACAGTGAGTCCAGCCCAAAGCACAGAAAATCTGGTCAACTTCTTTCCAGTCAGGTTCGTCTCTCAATGTACACATGATTTTCTAGGTTTCCCTTTGGAACCCCACCCCAAGTTTCCTACCCTCAATTAGAAATGGAAGTATGATGGCCAAGTTAAATACTGGCTTGTACTTCTTTCTCAGGAAGCTTCTGATTTCACCCTCCCTGGATACCCAGTGTCTCCAGGTTACTCCAGTCCCCTACCACCAATACTAGTATCTCACACACTTCATGTTCCTCCTAAACAGTTAAAAGTGTAACATGCATGGTTAACATGCCTAGTGGTGTATAATACCATCCTATCATCTTTACCTTGGTACCTTGAAGCATCCATCTGCCAAGTTGGAGGAATCCAATTATTTCCAGTTATTTCCCAATATGGGCAAAGAAGTTCATTCACATTCTGTGTATATAGTCCTGGGGTTTGGGTTGCTTGTTAATGGGCCAAGAATTCAAACACCTTTCTAAAAATTCTAGTGAAATGATCTGGACCAAGGTGTGGAGAGCAGAAACAGTCCAGTCAGGTTCAGCAAGATGGCATGCATGCTGGAACCTCTACCTTGGGCAAGCAGCAAAGAGAGGTAGATGAGCCGGATGTGGTAGCCCATGCCTATAATCCCAGTACTTGGGAGGCTAAGACAGGAGAATCATGGGTTTGAAGCCAGCCTCAGCAACTTAGTGAGGGTATGTTTCAAAAATTTAAAAATTAAGTAAAAATAGGGCTTGGAGATAGAATGCAGAAAATGGAAATAAACCCCACTTTCTCACCCTACACAAGAGTTAATTCAAGATGGATCAAAGACCTAGAAGTTAGGCCAAACACCTTGTAGTTACTCAAAGAGGGCATAGGCACAGGTAAAAACTTTCTCAACAAGACGACAAAGGCACAAGCAATTCAAAGGAAGATCAACACATGGGATTGCATTAAAATTAAAAGCTTCTGTGCAGCAAAGAAAACTATAAAAAACTTCAACAGAGAGCCAACAAAATGGCAGAAAATTTTTGCCAACTACTTCTCCAATAGAGGACTAATATCTAGAATATACAGAGATCTCAAGAAACTCACTGCTAAGAAAACAAATAACCCAATCAATAAATGGGCAAGTGATCTAAATTTGTATTTCTTCACAAAAGAAGAAATACAAATGGCCAATAAATGTATGAGGATATGCTCAACATCATTAGCAATCAGAGAGATGCAAATCAAAACTACCTTGAGATTTCACCTAACCCTAATTAGAATAGCAATCACTAAAAACAAAAACAACAACAAATGCTGGTGAGGGTGTAGAGAAGTGAGAACTCCAATACATTGTTGGTGGGATTACAGATTAGTGCAACCACTTTGGAAAACAGTATGGAGGATCCTCAGTCGAATGGGAATGAACCTACCATATAATCCAACAATACCACTTCTGGATATCTACCCAAAAGAATGGAAACCAAACTACCAGACTAATGCATTTGTATCTATGTTTATAGCCACATAATTCACAGTTGCTAAACAATGGAACCAGCCAAGATGTCTATCAAAAGATGAATGGATTACAAAACTATGGGATATGTACACAATGGAATTTTACTCAGCCATAAAGAATAAAATCATGTCATTTGCAGGGAAGTGCATGGAACTGGAAAACATTATGTTAAGTGAGATTAGTTAATTATAAAAAGTAAAAAATTGTATGCTTTCCGTAATATGCGGAAGCTAGGGAGAAAGTAGGTCAAAGGAGGGACTCTAGACTAAGAAGGAGAAACCTTAGATGATCAAAAGAAAGCGACCTCACTGAAGGTCATGGGAGGGAGTAGGGAGAGGGAAACACCCTAATGCACATGATGTACATTCACAAACATATCAAAATCAAGCACTAAATGGAACATGAGAAGGAGGGAAGGGGAGAAAATGGAGCGGGAATTGGGGAAGGGTTAAATGAGAGATGTATGCATGTATGCCTTTACCAGCTTGTACCTAACAACGATGTATGATTACAATGCGCCAATAAAAAAATATTTAAAAAATAAAATAACTGGATGTAGTGGTGCATACCTTTAATTACAATACTTGGGAGCCTGAAACAGAAGGATTTCAAGTTCAAGCCCAGCACACGGTAACTTAATGAGACCTTGTTTCAAAAAAAAAAGGGCTGAGGATGTATGTAGATTAATGGCAGAATGTCCCTGGGTTCAAAATCCTCAGTACCACTATACATACATACATATGTACACACATACACACATGCATTCATACATGAAACTTATTCTACTACAGACAAAAACACTCAAAACAGATTTTTTTAAACTAAATTTAAGGGCTCAAATTATAAAACTCTTAGAAAAAATATAAACGAATCTTTGTGATTTTTAGATTTAGCAATGGTTTCTCATATGATACCGAAAGCACAGACAGCAAAAGGAAAAATAAACTGCACATTATTAAATTAAAACTTTGTGCTTCAAAGAACACTATCAAGAGAGTGAAAAGACAACCCACCAGATGAGAGAAAATACTTGCAAATCGCACATCTGATAAGAGTGCATGCAAAACATACAGAACTCCTACAACTCAATAATAAAAGACCAACAACCCAAGTAGAAAATGGGCAAATAATTTGAATAGACATTTCTTCAAAGGAGATTTAGAAATGGCTAATAAACACATGAAAAGATGTTCAACATCATTAGTCATCAGGGAAATGCGAATCAAAATGACAGTGAGATGCCACTTCACACTTATTAGGATGGCAGCACATAAACAAGCAACAGAAAACATCAAGTGTTAGCAAGTGTGCAGAGAAATTGAACCCTTGAACATTGATGGTGGAAATGTAAAGTAGTACAGCAACTATAGATGACAGTCTGGCAATTCCTCAACACACTGAAAGTAGAATTATCCTATGATCCTATGGCCAAGCAATTCCAGTGTGTGTGTGTGTGTGTGTGTGTGTGTGTGTGTGTGTGTGTGTGTGTGTGTAACTGAGGATTGAACCCAGGGGCATTCTGAACAACACCCCCAGCCCTATTTTATTTTTTATTTTGAAACAAGGTCTCAGTAAGTTGCAGAGGGCCTCACTAAGTTGCTCGGATTAGCTGTGAACCTGCTATACTCCTGCCTCAGCCTCCCAAGTGCTGAGATTCCAAGAGTGTGCCACCACGCCTGGCAAAATTCCACTTCTAAATGTATGCCCCCAAGAATTAAAAACCAGAAATTGAAATGGATATTTGTATGAACATGTTCATTAAAGCATTATTTATGATAGCCAAAAGGTAGAAACAACTCAAGAGTCTATTAACAGATGAATGGAAAAATCAAAAGCAGTATACCTATACAACAGAATATTATTCAGCCACTGTAAGGAATGAAATTCTCCCACATGCTACAACACAGAGGAAATCTGAAAGCGTTATACTGAGTGAAATGAGTCAGATGCAAGGATAGATATTGTATGATTATGCTTATCTGAAATATCTGAAATAGGCAAATTCATAGGAACAGATAAGAGGTTATCAGAGGATGGAGGGTGGTTAGCATGGGGAGTTATTTTCTCATGGGTGCTGAGTTTCTCTTGAGGCTGATGAAAACATTTTAGAAATAAATAGTGGTGATGGTTGGACAACATTGTGACTGTAATTACCACCAAACAATTAATGTAAAATTGGTTAAAATGAGCCAAGTGTGGTGACACATGCCTCTAATCCCAGTACTTCCGAGGCTGAGACAGGAGGATCCCAGGTTTGAGGACAGCCTCAGCAAGTAGTGAGGTTGTCATCAACCTGTCTCAAGATAAAAAATAAAATAGGACTGGGCATGTAGCTCAGAGCTAAAATGCCTCTGGGTTCAATCCCTAGTACTTAAAAAAAAATGGTTAAAATGGCAGGTTTTATGTTTGTTTTATTTTTCTTTACCACAAACAATGTTTTTTAAGTCATGAAACCAACTGCTTCATTTACTATGTTCTCAAAATTCCCATGTCAGACAATGTCACAGAAATTAAAAGGAAATGTAGAGTTTCTTTAGATAAGCACAAAGAGTGAATTACTAACATGCTATAGACCAAATACAGATGTTATCATAGTATACATATTACCAACATGTGGCATTAGTTCCCAGAACACTGAATCCAGAACCAGGGTTTACAGACTACTGATCTAGAAGAAAGCGTATTAAGGAACACATATGCTCTGAGTCTAGAAAGACATATTTCCTTTTCCCTTCTGATTCAATTAAGATCCTCTTTAAGACAATCCTATTATGTGTGGATTTATTAGAGTTGCGATTAGTCTTTAAAACAAAAATAAACATGAAAGGTAATGTGGTCTTTGAGTAAAAAATCAATTGAATTTCTCACTATTTAGAATTGTTGCTTTAAAAGAAAAACCCATAAACTCTGGCTCTCTCTCATATTTCTATATATTGTGAACCAGGTCATTGTAATACAGATTATTTAGATACTGCCAATAGATTCCAGTAAAATTTGAAACATAGGAATACAGGTAATATTGTTTTAAAACCCTAGTCTTCCTTTATACTGAATATATATTTGAGTATGCAAAAAATGTATTTAGGAGCCAATTAGAAATTCAGATGCAGAAATTCCTTTTATCTGATCATGTAGAAGTGGATTAATACGGATAATATGAACAGGGAAAGATAAAAAGACATCATGTTGGATATTCAATAATCCATTACTCAAAGATAAAAGTTTTCTAATAGCCATTAAAAGGAAAATCAAAGAATATATAAATTTTAATTTCACTTAGCATTGCATCACATCATAGCTTAGGAGAAGCTTCCAAAGCATCTAGCAACAGAAGGATTATTGGTCATTTCCTAAAATTTTGGAAATGCCAAAAGTCAAGAAAATTGTATAGCCCCAAAAGATTTTAAATAAAAATAAATTAAATTCCCTATAGTAAAAACCTTATGAAGAACTGTTATGAATTTAGGCACCACTGAATAAAACTGCAGTTAAGAAAGCCAATTATTTTTATAGGGAAAATAAATTTTCCTGGGATAATTCAGATAAAGCCAGCAAATGGTTAACTGCCTTAATAAAAGAGAAAGAAAGTTTTATCCGCACACAAATATACATTCACAAGAGCTAAAGAATCCAATTGAGAGATGACAGGATGTAGGTGGTGTGCAGAAATAAGAAAAGATGTACTGAATAGAGTAGGAAGGACAGTCTCACATTACCCATGTCACCCTTCCCATAGGCCAGACAGCACAGTGTGGAGACAGAATCCCTCTATGTGGCAGGAGAGTAAAGTGAGCACCAAATTTTGCTGCAAACTCAAGCACCAAGCTCTTGCCAGTGATCCTGGCACCAGGCCAGAATCTGCAGCTCCAGATTCCAGGACCACCCCAGCATCATGCCAGTCCTGCAGCCTCAGGCTCCAGGCCTACCCCAGCACCAAGCTAGTCTCCATGACTCCAGGCTCTAGGTTCACTTCTATAAACCCTCACTCCAAACTTGGCCCACAGATTCAAGCCAGCCACCCAGCACCAGATCCCAGGCTAGCCCCCATAGGCCTTGGATCCAATGAACCCAGGCTCCAGAACTATTTCATTACCCATACTCCAGGTTAGCCCCAATAGACTCCAGGGCCAGATCAGGCTCATCCTCATTACTTCAGACTCGAGACTTGCTTCAGAGCCAAATCAACCCCAGAGACCTAGACAACAGCCCATACCAGCCTTGGCCTCCCAAGTACTGGGGTTGCAGGTGTGTGCACCACACCCAGCTTACTAAGCATTGTTTATGCTTTAAGCACTGTGCTAGGTGCTATTGAGAGCCAAAAGAGCCATAAAGTGCAGTTCCTACCTTCAAAGAGTTTATATTTTTGGTAAGGGACCCAAAGCAATTTCTGTTTTGTTTTGTTTTGTTTTACGGTGCTGGGGATTGAACTCAGGGGCATTCTACCTCTGAGCTACACCCTCAGCCCTATTTTTTTTATTCTTTATTTTGAAACAGGGTCTCACTAAGTTGCAGAGTGCCTCACTAGGTAGCTGAGGCTGGTCGCGAACCCGGATCCTCCGGTCTCAGCCTCCCAAATGCTGGGATTACAAGCGTGCGCCACCACGCCCGGCTCCAAAGTAATTTCTCACATTGCATTTCTACAAAGTTGTAGTGATATGGCACTGTGGTTTGGATATGTGTCCTCCAAAGGCCTATGTGTTAAAAGCTTAGCTGAGGAACACAGTTCAGGAACCACCATGGTTCTAAAGATCTCAGAGCTTAGAACTGGGGGACTCTCTGTCCATAAAGCTTGTGGCACTATTGGGAAGTGGTGGAACTTTTAGGATATGAGACTTAGTGGAAGGATGTTAGGTCACTCGGGACATACCCTTGAAGGGGAGATTGGGAGCCCACCCCTCCTCTTCCTTTCTCTTTTCTTCCTGGCCACCATGAAATAAGCAGCTTCCTGTGCCATGGGCTTCTGCCATGAGGGACTGTCTCACCACAGGTCCAAAAGTGTCAGGGCCAGTGCACCAGGGACTGAAACCATGAGCCAGAAAACAAAAAACAAATCTTTCCTCCTTAAGAGTTGATTATCTAGGAATTTTGTCACAGTAACAGGATGCTACTAGTACATATAGTCTGTAAAATATGCTCGTCAAGAATTGTTCTCAGTCACAAAAGAGATGAGGCGGGCTCATAGGGGAGATATTTGGAATGGATCTTGACCAATGGGCATCCTCAAAACATAAAGATGGAGGAGTGGGAGGATGGAGATGAGAAATGGCAGGATTAACTGACACTAGAAGAGATTGATCTTAGGAGAGCCCTCAGACATCTACTGAAATAGTCTAGATGAGAAATCTTGAGTGAGTCCCTTGAAACATCACTGAGGAAATGGGTAAATAAGAATAGCTGTGGAAAATATTAAGGAGGAAGGACAGGCCTTGGCAACTGACCAATGAAAGATGCTGCCTGAGTTGTACGCGCAAGGGCTAAAAGGACCACAGGGCCACTAACTGAAGTGGGGAAGGGAAGAAATAAAGGCAAGTTTTTCACAGGGGAAAGGATAGCTTGGGCTATCTCAACTTTGAGTTGTCTTGTGGAAATCCAGAGTAGATGATGAGAAAGCAGTTAAATATAAGACCCTGGAGTTCAGAAGAGAAGTTGGGACTGCAGATTTAGACTTGGAAGTTGTCTGCAGAGGGTATAGTGAGGTCAAGAAAGTTTACCAAAGAGAGAAAGTAAGGAAAGAATGAATAAGTAGAAAACATAAATAGGATTGGTTAACAGAAACCATGTCTTTCTTGTTTCTTTGATCTCTCCTCCTCAGTCCAACAGGGAATTACAATAGTACTGTGTCATAGGGCAGAAAAGATAACAAATGCAAAGCACTTTGAGCATTGCCTGGAACATGGTAAGTATTCAGTGACTGTTGTCCTGGAGAATCAACAGGGTGATTGTTCTAATGAAAGGGGGTAGTTAAATAATTGTAAGTAATTATATGTTCACATAACAGGATATTATGTAGCTATTTTATATTGGGTTTTTGAAGAATAGTGAAATGACTCAGGGAAATGCCTTTAGTTTAATTTTAAGAGGAAAAGTCAGAATAAAAATAGCAATTCTACAAAGTAGAAATATGTCCACATATACACTCAAGCACTTGGAATTTTAAAAAAGTGTTCACAGTGGTTGTCTCTGGGTCATGAGAATAAATAATGGGGATTGAAGTCTTTTTCTTTAGTTTTCACTGCATTGTCTGCATTTTTTGTAGTAAGCATGTAATACTTTATAGTCAGAAAGCAATTTTCAAACAAGGAGTTTTTGATCAATAGCATCACCTATAGTAGAAAGTTGCAGGGAGAGGCGTTGATCTTGGGAACTAAATGATCATGAATGGCAGCTTTAGTAGAATCATGATGATAGAATCTACTTTTTAAAATATTATAAAAAAGTTCATACATGTGAAAAGGCTTAAATAAATATAACATTAGTAATATGATTGGAACCATGTATGTTCTAATAACCTTTCTTTTTCTTCCCTATAAGAAGCAGAGATTATTCAGTATGCTTGTGTTGAAAGCCACACTCTGGAGAGATAAGCAAGCAGGTGGTGAGAGAATGGTGGCTGGGATCCTGGGAGGTTCTTCATGACTGAGTGACAAAGTGGAGGAGAACAATAGGATGATTGCTTGAAAAGAAAGGTTTTTAATTTAGAAGAGAGTAGAAGTGAGTGTGTTTCTGGCAGAAGCAATAGAGCCAGATAGTGATGAAGAAGGCAAGGGAGATGGGAAACTGTGACAAGACAATCCACTGTCAAGAAAGCAGGAATGGTTGAAAGAGACACTTTGGGGTGAAGTTCAACTACCTCCCCGAATGATCCATTCTAGTCGTTAAATCAATTCCATTACTCAGTTAATGTGTTTATTTTCCTTGTCCTTTATGTATTCCTTCAGGGTAATATATATGTTGCATTAGCATAAACCTTGTTTAAGCAGACAAATCCCACTGGAAATTTTACAAAAGAAAGAAAATAGTTAAAACTCAACAAAAATTAGCAGAACACACAGAGAGAAGAATGTTGCTACAATCCCTTGAAGAATTGAAACTTGTAAAAAGAAGATTTCTTCATTTTTATTTCAAATAGTGCCACATGCGTAAATCAATTTGTGGTCTCATTTTTACATTATTATTGAAAATGAATAAAAGCGCTACGGGGCTGTTCAAGATGTTACTCTATTTTTCTCAACAAGATTATACAATAATACCCAAATTTTTAACCAACAGAATGAGTTGGATTATGGAACAAATTATTCATAGAGAGAGGACTCGCTTCATAAAAGGTAGATTCTCATGAAATAATGTGAGCAAGGTCTGAATATTATTAGTTGCGCCCCAAATATTTCATTCCTAGTTCTGATGATAGTGAAATATACTGAAATAGTATTTGATAGTATTAAAATGCCTATATGCTTTTGAAAGATTTAAAAGATTTGATCCTTTAAAAAACCAGTTATAATATTCACTTGCTATGCCTCCTTATATACATCTTAGAAAGCTTTTATTAAAATTAATCAGCATTAGCCTTAATTCTTACTTAAAGGGTAGGGTGATCAGGATAGCATGTGTCTAATAACCACATTTGCCTAAATTGCTTTTATACATGTTTAAGGGAAAATAATAATATATTAAAGTATTGTGAAGTCAGGAGCATCTAATTATCACTGAAAACATATTTTTTTTTGTGGTACTGGGGATTTGAACCCAGAAGCACACTACCTCTGAACTACACCCCCAGCCCCAGTTTACTTTTATTTTGAAGCAGGGTCTCCCTAAGTTACTGTGCAGTGGCTTGGAACTTGTGATCCTCATTTCTCAGCCTCCCAAGGACTAGTATTACATGTATGCACCATCACACCTGGTTCACTGAAAATTATTTACCAGTAAAAATTATTTTTAATTCTCTTTCATCTAAAAATATGAACAGTATATTATGTTTTGTTTCTGAGAGATATCACAAAGGCATATATTTGAGTCTCAATATTTTGTGATTAGAAAAATATAGTCACAGGGCTGGGGATACAGTTCAGTGGTAAAGCACTTGCCTAGCATGCACAAAGCCCAGGATTTTATCCCAGCACTACAAAAAAAAAGGTGAAAAAAAATAGTCATATAACAGGTCTCTAAAATTGTTGTATACAACTTTTATAGGATTATATGTTATTAAAACACCAAAATGTTCCTATATGGAGTAATATCATTGTTCTCATCTTGGTAAATATTAGGAACATATATTAAAGTTCCTTTCTATAAACTACCATTGCCCTTGGGTAAGTTATTTAACCCCAGAGCCTCAACTAGCACCCAGGAAGAATGATCACTCATCACTATCAGTCATGAACTAGCAGGTCTCACCCAGATTCCCACTGGTAGGTCATTATGCCCAGAGAAGAAACTTGATTATCATTGACCGTAAAAGACTTTGTGAGTCTACACTGATGGCCAGTAATTCTCAAATTCTATCATTCTTAATAATCAGAATCACAAACTGGACTTTATTTTATTTTATTTTACTTTTTGTGGTACTGGGGATTGAGCCCACAGACATTCCACCCCCAGCCCTTTTTTATTCTTTGTTTTGAAACAGGTTGCTGAGAGTCTCACTATATTTATGAGGCTGTCCTTAAACCTGTGATCTTCCTGTCTCAGCCTCCCAAGTACTGGGTTTATAGGCTTATGCCACTACACCCGGCTGCAGGTTTTAAAATATACATTATTTGGCACCAACCCCAGTCTTTCTCATCTCAGCATGTCTGGGGTAGGACCCACGAATTTGAATTTCTAACAAGTTCCCAGGTGATACTGATGCTGCTGATCTAAGTACCACAGTTGGAGAACTACTGATAAAATAATATGTTTAGCATACCTCTAACATATATACACAATGATATTGCCATTGACTTTTGATTATTTCTCATCTCTAAGTGCTAATACTTTTCCTCCGAGTATCTTGTCTAGGTTCAATGTCCTAATATTTATTCCAGCCAGGATCAATGACACAGGAACTTATCATTTAGGGTAGGGTACATGTTGTCTCACTCTCTTCCTCTTTGCAATAGATCCAAGTCCCTGAGGAGAGCCAGATGTGATCTAGTTTCTGACCACAGATTCATCCTGAATGAAGTACATTTGTCTCTCTTTTTCATGGATAATAATTCATGTTTGTTGAACATGAATTCAGCAGCCTTTCCTACAAGCAAAAAGTTGATGGGCCAACCAGAACTTTTATGAAATTTGATCTCTGTATCAGTCAGTATACTGAAGGAAGCACAAACCATTCTAGATATACTAAACAGAAAGTGATTTAATATAGGAAACTAGGCACTTATAGAATCATTGCAAGAGTTAGAGTATCCAGCACAAGGAGGCCTGATCTAGAAATCAGAAAGTCATTACCAGCACCATCTCTCAGTACCCACAAAGGAAGGTACTATTAAATTAGAGATGCATATAAAACAAAATGGTATACACAGTGACATATTTTCATGCCAATTACCCAGCATTATTTGAAAAAGTCCTACTTGCCTCCAGTTCTCCTTTCTCCTCCCCTTCTTGTGCACACACATGTGCCCAGGAGCGCACAACATGCACACACACACATACACACATATACACACACACACACACACACACACAGCTAGGTATGTATCCATATTCCTAACTTCTGTGGTTCTTGCTGTAATTTAGTTCCGAAGTCAATAGGTTAATTTTTATTCTTTTTAATCACATTTCAGACTTGAAAGAGACATAGAAGGTCATGTAGACCTGTGTCCTACTTTTCCTTTAAGGAACTTGAGGCCAAGAGACACGTGACTAGTGAGTGGCTAGGTAGGGAGCAGAATCCAGTTTCTCTGCCCCTCATTTTTACAACTTTCCATAAAACATGCAAATTTGTTCCTGAGCTTCAGAGATCATTCTTTTTAGGTCCCTTAATGTCACCTCTTCATCTCTCTCTGTATTACCATGCTAGCGCAGGGCTTCCACAGCTCAAACTTAGATTCAAGCAAGAGGCTCTGAGGTGATCTGCCAGCCTCCTGCATCTCTCCACTCCAGACTACCCCATATGCTATGACCATCTCCATTCTCCTGAAAATGCTTCATAATAGTGTCCATTACTTTGAATGCCAAAATAGCTTGATGTTACTGATAGAATGAAATTCAAGTTCGTAGTCTGACCTACCAACCCCTACCCAGGATTTTTAATCAAATGGCCTAATATTTATCTCAAGTTCTAACATTACCTATGCAACCTTGAAGCCTATTACTTAACTTCTTTAAGACAATTTCCTCATATATATGAGGTCAGTAATAACTATCTGGGAGGAATGTTGTTAAAAATAAACAAAATAACATGTTTGAAATAATTTAGGAGAGCACCTACCATTTTTAAAATTATCACTTCATTTGTTTATTCTACAAGTATTTATTGAACATCTATAATGTATCAGGTACTGGTCAAAGTGGTTTTTAGGTTCTTTTTCAAGAATACAGTGAGAAAACTGGGCGTGCAGGCACACACCTTTAATCCTAGCTACTCAGCAGGCTAAGGTAGAATGATTACAAATTCAAGGCCAATCCAGGCAACTTAGTGAGACCCTGCCTCAAAATAAAAAGTCAAAAGTACTGAGGGGGTAGTTCAGTGGTAGACACCCAGTACTGAAAAAGAAAACAAAATACATAAAGTTCCTGACCTTATGGAGCTTACAAACTAGTGAAAGAAGCAGACAATAAATAAATGAGCATAAATATAATTACATAATTACAAACTGGGATACGTGCCATGAAATTAAAGGATAAAGTGGCATGAGAATGACCAGCAGGTGGGACCTAATTTAAATTGAGGTGGTCAGGGAAGGCCTCTCTCAGGAAATCCCATTAAAACTGAGGCATGAAGGAGAAGAAATTAACTGAAGAGTAAACAAAGAATGTGACCAGGAAATTCTAATTATTTTCTGCATCTGCACTGGGAATGAGAGGTATTTCCTTTCATTATTTTTAGGTAGAAATGTGGAAACCAATACTAAAAAAT
Organism: Graphiurus murinus; assembly: GCA_004027655.1. Classification (NCBI taxonomy): domain Eukaryota; kingdom Metazoa; phylum Chordata; class Mammalia; order Rodentia; family Gliridae; genus Graphiurus; species Graphiurus murinus. The sequence continues at coordinate 22,351 of PVLC010000800.1, forward strand.
TCTACTAAAAGGGTTGAAAACTGTTGACCTGAAGGAGAGGAAGAATGGGGACAGGGCAGTGAGGTTCTGGAGCTGAATCCCACTGGCTCTCAAAAGTAGGTGGCACATGTCTCCTCCCAACACTGTGTTTAGTGACGTTGTGTTGGTAACTTGAAATTGGCCATGGATGGAGTATTTACAGCATGCAAATCAACATACATTACAAATGAAGGTCTTTTTCTCCAGAGAGCAGTTTATTAAATATTGGCCAGCATATCACTGTGCAAGAGCCTGTTGTACTATTTGATATTTTAAACTATACCATTTAATAAAGATAAAAATTAAACAAGAATAGGAAAATTTAGACACAAGTTGAGAATATAAGATTATGTATAGGTAATGGATTGGTCAAGAGTCCGGTCAAGAAAACAGAGAGTATATGATACAGAGAATTGTTACACAGGTATCAGAAGTTTGAAAGTGGGATGCTGAAGTAGAGATTAAAAATGCCAATAAAAAAATAGTACCTCTACAGCTGAAAAAACAAATAGGAACAGATGGTGCTACTGGAGCCTAAAAATTCTGTGGGGTTGTGAGAGAGGAAGAAACACCTTCATGTAATTGAGGTGCAAATCTCTGAGGTAGGGTGTAGCAGGGTGAGTGCTAGAGGGTCAAGGAGGCAGGGTTGGAAGACAATGGGGATAGAGTGGCAAGTGCCAGATCAGCTGATGGGGGATTTTGGCTGCTAGTCCAACAGCCTGGGTGCTCTGTGGAGCTCAGAAGTAGCTGCAGAGGTGGCTTGAAGCATGAAGCTATTGCTACAGTGGTTCTCCCTTGCAAGGGAGGCAAACCTGAGTTGGAAGCCGGGAGAGGGTTCATTATATATATAAATACTTTATGTATTTATACTGAAATATTTATATATAAATTTGTATGTATACTTTACAAAATACTTTATCTATAAAGTATTTTATTATATATAAATACTTTATGTATTTCCTCTTCCTGACTTCTGATCTACTATATACTTATATTATATGTAATATAATATGATTATATAACATATTACTTATATCATATACTATATACTTGTATTTACATATAAATACTTTATATATAAAGTATTTTATTATATATAAATACATTATGTATTTCCTCTTCCTGCCTTCTGATCTATTATCAGTGCCCGCTAGCATCTCTCTGAAAATGAGCTAGAATATGTATGCATTTGTAGAGTCTTAGTAGCAACCTCACAGAGTAGCCAATGGATACATGAGCATTGGGAGCTGAGAAATATAGACCGATAACTGGCAAAGTACATGTACATATTTTCACAATTTATAATTGAAATTATATGGGACCATAGAACTGGTTCATGGGTGGGACACAGGATAAAGTGGTCGTGGTATGTTTTGCTATCAGAATAGTAAGAAATAATAGTAAGAACGCATTGGGGGAAAAGATTGTGAGACTCTGAATCACTTGTATATGCATTTCTCGTGAGCAGGAGCACTGGAAGCTTTTGTTATTCGTTAGTTTTAAAGGATCTTCACATGACAAATAGCTTTGGAAGATAAAGCTTGTATCTTCCTCTGGAATAGAGGAAAAGTTTATTTGCTGTCCAATACAATAGACGCTGTTTCCTTCCAGAGCAAAAGTTGAACAGGTTTGCATGCATGAGGCATAAAGAGGAATATTATAAAGGACTGGAGTTTCATAAGCTATAGTTCCTCAGCTGCGACCCCAACCCACTTTATGTGCATTCACCTGATCTCTATAGCATCAGTCCTGTGAGACTTGGGGGGCAAGAGGAGTCTATGTAAATAAGAAACTCATGCTACTGTTGTGTCCTGGGTAATACAATCCTTTGTCTCTGATCCAGGAGTCTTGTGTCTTCTGTCAATACCCATGCTCACCTGTTTGTTTTCAAGATAAACCTCAGATCTTCCAGTTCTTGATAGAACCTTCCATTCAATTCATCAGACATTTTTGCCATGGAACTACTGCTTACCTTGTCTGTGTGGATCTGTCCAATGTACACGAGGTGAGTTCTCTCTGCCTTCAAGCAGTATACAGTGTAGAAAGAAAGGACTGTGTTCAACCACCACTTCTACCACTTCCATCACTGCCACCAACACCACAGTTACCACCTCCATCCTCACTATCTCACCGAAACCTGGCAGAGTAGAGAATATTGATGACATCAGTTACCATGTGTCTTTCCGCTCTTAAAATACAGTTACGAGCTTGTCATCCACCACTGTCTCCTTTTATATTGCTTTTGCCATTTGAGTTTATTCTCTGTTGTACTTCTGGTGAGGTTTTAGCAGGAGGAACTGTCAGAGGCCTTCAATCTGCTGTATTTGAACAGAAGTTCCTAAACTTTCATTTTCTACCTAATGTCCTTATGCGATTTTCTTCATTGCTGTATCCATATACACTAATGGATTCTAATTTCCAGGATTCTGCCTTGGAAAAACACAGCTGCCTGCATGTTGTTTTCGGGAAAGAAGTAGTATATACACTTTCGCCAATACGACCTTCCTTAGAAAATGTTATTCTCCTTGGGGTCGCAGGAAATGCTTCAACCTGTTAGCCACCATTAACACTGACATGGAGAGGAGTTTTTTGGTCTTTTTATAGGCGGGGGAAACCAGAAAATTCTCTGTGGTGGTGGTGGTGGTGGTGGTGGTGGTGGTGTGTGTGTGTGTGTGTGTGTTGTACTAAGGATTGGATTCAGGCCTTCTACCTCCAAGCTACACCCCCAGCCTGATTTTATTTTGAAACAGGGAATTGCTAGGTTGTAGAGAGTCTCACTACATTGCTGAGGCCATCTTGGAACCTGCAATCCTTCTATTTCAGCCTCTCAAGTATTGAGACTACAGACATGCACCATTATACCCAGCTCAGAAATTTCTTCTGCATATTTCCCATAATTTTGTAATACATTCATCTGTTGATGATTGGTTCCATAATTTGGCTATCGTGAATTGTGCTGCTATGAACATGGGTATGCATATATTACTGTAGTTCTCTGGTTTCAGTCTCTTTGGAAAGATACCCAGGAGTGGTATTGCTGGACTATATGGTGAATCTATTCCCACTTTTCTAAGGAATCTCCACAACGGCTGAACTAGTTTGCCATCCCACCAATAGTGTAGAAGAGTTCCTTTTTCCCCACATCCTCGCCAACATTCATTATTATTTTACTTCTTGATGATTGCCATTCTCATTGGAGTTAGATGGAATCTCAGTGTTTTTGATTTGCTCCTCCCTAATTGCTAATGATGTTGAGCATTTTTTCATGTATCTATTGGCCATCTGTATCTCTTCTTTTGTGAAGTGCTATTCAATTCAGTTGCTCATTTCTTGATTGTGTTATTTGTTTTTCTAGTGTAAAATATTTTAAGTTCTTTGTATATTCTAGATATTAATCCTCTGTCAGAGGGATAGCTGGTACCTCCCATTCTGTAGGTTTTCTCTTTAGACTCTTGATGGTTTCCTTTGATGTGAAGAAACTTGTTAGTTTAATGCCATCCCACTTATTAAATCTTGTTTTAATTTCCTGAGCTTTTGGGGTCTTGTTGAGGAAGCTTCTACCTGTACCTATATGTTGTAGTGTTGAACCTATTCCCTCCTCTAGTAGCTTCACCAACTCTGATCTAACTTCCAGATCTTTGACCTATCTTGAATTGACTCATAATGGAATTCTACTCAGCAATAAAGAAGAACAATATTATGTCATTTACAAGAAAATGGAAGGACCTGGAGAACATTATGTTAAGTGAGATTAGTCAGGCACAGAAAGTGAAGGGTTACATGTTTTCTCTAATATATGCAAGCTAGGGAGTAATTGGGATATAAGAGGTGCTCCAGATAATAGAGGAGAAACCTCAGTGGAGTCAGGGAAGTCTAAGGGAAGGAGAGGAGGAAGACTGAGGTTCATTAATCAAAATACTACCATCAATTAAGTGCATATATGTGAATATACCAATGTCAATCTCAGTACTCTGTATTGGGAAGGGGGGAAATGGGGAGGTGGGGGAGAGCCAGGTGCTGTGTGCATGTATGTCATTGTTAACATGATTTACATTATGATGTGAACTATAATGCACCCAAAAAAGCACATGAAAATTTTCTGAGACTCTGAATGATGATTTGTGACTGAGTAACTCCAGGAAAAAAGGGTTGAAGTTAGGAACGAAGTAAACAAATGACCTACTTCACAATTTTACATGGGGCAGAAAATGTTTTTACTGAGCTAAGGTATGTATCTCCACACGTCTCTGCCTTTCCAAGAACTAAATAATGTATTGAACCCAATAAACTAACTGAAGCCTTAACTATTCCTAATCTATTCCTTGCAATGAAAAGACAAAACAGAGCTTCAGTGTCTTCTGCCCATTAAACGAGATTAGTTTACCTTTCCACCGGCTTAAACAAAATAGCAACACAATGGTCCTCCTAGGACTAACCAAATAAGAAAATAGTGCTCTAATCAATGTTACTGCTAGGCTTAATAGTTTTCTGATATTTGGTCTAAATTTTATTGCTGTCAGCTGAGTATCTCTTTTTAAGCAATTTTATTTGTCTCTCAATTATGTGCATATGTTTCCTGTAATATCTCTCCTTGTGGTAAAAGAGGAAGGGGACCCTGAGAATGACATTGGTTATTTAGTCTTTCTTGTTATTACAATCAATGGTTTCTTTATGATCATTTTGTTAAACTAGGCATTTATTAGTTTTTTTTTTTAATTTTGTTTTCAGAGAAGTCAGTGCTATTGGCTTCTTCTCTCCACGTTCAGAATGTTCCTCCCATCTGATGAGAAAGTTGATAACAGTATCTTTTCATCAAGGTGCTTTTAAGGTAATTTTTATGTTTTTGTTTAACATGGCTCAAAGAGCAACCAAAAAAAAAATCAAGATACAGATGCTGATTAAAACACATGGCTGTCTGCTTCCCTGCATGTTGGCCCAGTGCCTGGAAGGCTCGTGCACCAGCAGGTGGATGGGATTGTGGCTGATACACCTGATGTGAGAATGGACTGTAATGAAACCCAGGCTGCACTCCAGTAAAAATCAGGATCTTCCTGTCTTTGACTAAACCACTCCAGATCAAGCCTCTATTATGACAGAACTAACTAGTGGTTTCAAAATTAAAATCATGAAGGACTTTAGTACATTATGCTGTTTCCACACATTGGAGGAATTTTAGACTTAGAGGATGATATCATGAAGATAGGAGCTGAAAGAAAAAATACTTGATAGAGTGATTGCAAAAGGATGGCTAAGTTCTTTACCTCTTTTTTGCCATATCACTTTCATAGTGACTCTGGATTGGCCAAGTAACTTGTTGGAGCCAATAGGTTATTATAAATATGGTACAAGCAAATGCTTGAAAAGCACATATTTGTTTCCACTTATACTCCTTTGCTTCTGTCATCACCATGGGAAAATGAATGGGCTTGGCTGCTGGTGCAGAGAGATATACCCAGTTACCCATATCATCCTGCTCAGGGAGCTGACCACCTGACACGCCTCTGAGTCCAGTTGGGGTCAGAGGAACTATCTTATCAAGCCCAACCT
>PVLC010000800.1:28015-65096 GCA_004027655.1 Graphiurus murinus
AGAGAGAGAGAGAGAGAGAGAGAGAGAGAGAGAGAGAGAGAGAGAGAGAGAGAGAGAGAGAGAGAGAGAGAGAGAGAGAGAGAAACAGACAGACTAGGGATTTCTGAGGTACATCCCCAGCCCTTTTTATTTTTTACTTTGAAACAGGGTCTCACTAAGTTGCCGAGGCTGGCCTCAAACCTGTGATCCTCCTGTCTGTTTCCCAAGTACTTGGATTATAGCACCAAGTACCTGGATTATAGCAGTGTATTAATGCTCCTGGCTAATTGTGTGTGTGTGAGTGTGTGTGTGTGTGTGTGTGTGTGTGTGTGTGACTTGTAAATAGATATCATCAATGTGTAGTTCTAACTATAAGTGCAAATACCATGTTCAGAGAATATTACTGTTTTCAATGATTACAAAGAATACTTCCAATGTGAAAACTTGTATTATAAGTGGACACACACACACGCAGTGTGTTGCCTGCACATTATGGAACATAGAATCATCAGGGACATCCACTCAACCTACCGTAGCAAAGTGGAGGTTTACTGACCTGATACCTGAGGTTCATAGTGTTCTCATAACTGCCCATTTGGGATTAAGAGGAGGATTCTTTAACATCTTGAGCCTCAAAGAGGAAGTCACTTATCCTTCCCAAGGAAGGAAATAAAATACAGTTCACCTTCTCAGGGTTTGTGCATGCTGGAAGAGCACAGAGGGAGCTGGCCTGAGAATAGAAAAGGAGTCAATTAGAAAGGAGAGCTGGAGCATCTTTGTCTGGTACCTTGCTAGTCATCTTGTGGTCCATGGACCAGCAATGTCGGCTTTACCTGGGAACTCAGTAGAAATGCTGACCTCTGACCCCACCCCAGATACACTGCATCAGAATCTTCTTTATAACATAGATCCCAGATAACTGTCATCCACATCAAAGTTTGAGAAGCACTAGTCTGGTCTACATGCTTCAAGTGAACCTTATCTAAGTCCAAAAGTCCAGAAGCAAGTGCAAACATCAAGAAATAAAAATAATTTTTCTTGTGGTACTGGGGATTGAACCCAGAGGCATCCTACCTTCGGGCTACACCCCCATCTCATTTTATTTCTTATTTGAAAACAGGATCTCACTAGTTTGATGAGTCTCATTACTTGTTGAGGCTGTCCTTAAACCTGTAATCCTCCTGTCTCAGCCTCCCAAGTACTGGGATTATAGGGATGTGCCACCACACCCAGCTAAATAAAACTGACTTAAAAAGTTACATCCCAGCACAAACCCACTCAAGACAAGAGTAGTTTTGGACAAGGAAATGTATCAATAGACCTGAATAGACAGAAACCAGAGGGATTTGTAATGTACTGGACCAAAACTAAGACCCTTCTTGTTTATTCTTTGCACTCATGCTCAAGCTAAAGACAGAGGAAAATATATATCAATGAACTTCCAATAGTGAAGGATCAATCATGCAACTTGTTATGTCCACAAAGTTCTGCGGTCAAGAACCTTTTTAGATATTGCTAGAGAAAGCTAAATTATGTGGGCATTTTCTATAAATTGCAGAGAAATTTAGTAGACTACACTATGCAGGGAATACTCCTCCCAATAGTGGGTCTCAACCTTGGGCCCCTTTGAAAATCTGCTGATAGCAAAGGGACTTCTTTCCCTTGAACATGAAAGTACACATGTTCAACTATACACAGAAACTTTCAGGAAAATAAGCACCCTCCACAGCCATTCAGGAACCACTTCTTCACTGTGCTGATCTCAAATTAAGAGCCCCCCAAAGAATGTGGCTTTAAGAAAGCATATTTCCTTGAGGGCATGCTACATGTTATTCAAGTATCCATTAGTTGGTGACAACTTGATATGCAGAGTTTTCATCTCACAGAATTAATAAAGCAGGGAACAAATTTAGTAAATGAAGACTTGCAGTAATCAAAGGTAAGGTCCCAGTGGCCCAGTTCTAAGGTTCTGCTAGAGGTGCAATATGTGCCACCTAGCCTGTGCTAGATAGAGCCTTTGTTCTTCCTTTCTGTCCTCTTTATCTTTCTGTTTTAATCTTTTCTTTAAGAAATTATAGTAAAACACACGTAACATAAAACTCACCATCTTAACCTTTTAAGAGTATGCAATTTAGTAGTGTTAAGTGCATTCATATTGTGCAACTGATCTCTAGGACTCTTTTCATCCTCAAAACTGAAAACTGTACCCATTAAACAAAAATTCGTTATTTCTTCCCCTCTGCCCCTGGCAACTACCATTCTATTATCTGTCTCTATGAACTTGCCTACTCAAGGGAACCTCATCTAAGTGGACTCTACAGTATTTTTGTGACTGGCTTATTTCATTTAGCATAATGTCCTCAAGGTTCATCCATGCTGCATCTTATGTCAAAATTTCTTTCCCTTTTAAGGCTATAAACAGTCATTGTATGTATATACCATGTTTTATTTATTTATTCAGCTGTAGATGGACACTTGAGTTGCTTCCACTTTCAGCAGTTATGAATAATGCCCCCCCCCTTTAATCTTTTTAAAGCTTTTGCAAAGATGTTCACGCCAGGAACAGGAAGCAGTCAGGAGAAACTTGAACTTGGGAGTCCTCAGTAACCTTGAAATGAAAGAAAGAACTTTCTATCAACCATCATCAAGAATGAAAGAAAGAGCAAGCCCCAGGCTTTAACTTGCTGCACAACAACTGGATGGTGGAATTCTCTGTTCTTACAGAAAGAGCTGTTTGAAAAATAAGTCACACATGTTTTTCTGGTTATAAAAACCATATATGTTCACTGTATAAAATTTGGAAACCAAAAAAGAATAATGTCATTTTATCCTTAACCCATCAACCGGAGATATCTACTGTAAAGATTTTGATAGTTATCTCATATTTTTTCTGCTATATTATACACATTTATATAAGTAAACATTAAAATGTCATGCAGTATACATATATACACAATTATTTGTAATTCCCATATGATATGCCATTTCACAGACATATAATTACTCATTTCCCTATTAACATTTTAATTTATTTCCAATGCTTTATTTATTTTGATACTTTGATGAACATCTTTCTCCAAAATCTTTATCTACATTGCCAATTACTTTATTTGGATTGATGGCCATAAGTAGAATTATTAGGTCCAGAAGTGTGAATTTTGTGAAACTTAATATATAATTTGTTGGGGGTACTGAGGATTGAACCCCAAGGCATTCTATTTCTGAACTACACCCCAGCCCTATTTTATTTTGAAACAGGGTCTTGATACGTTGCTGGGGATTTCGCCAAGTTGCTGAGGCTGTCCTTGAACTTGTGATCCTTCTGTTTCAGCCTCCCAAGTACTAGAATTATAGGCATGCACCACTGTGCTCAGCTTAATATATAATTTGAAAATAATTTATAGTTAGTGTTTTTAACACATATTTACCAGCATTGAGTATTATCTTTTCTTATTGTTTGTTTATTGGTGAGATAAAAAATGGTATTTCTGATTTGCTTTAATTTTCATTTTGATAAGTTTAATGGCCCTTTGTATTTCTTCTTCTATGAGTTGTCTCATTCTTATTTCTTGTTCCTTCTACTGGAGCATTAATATTGTTCTTATTGGGCATGAGAGCTCTGTTGATTAAGTAGAAAAAACACCTTTGTAATTTTGCTGAAGATACTTTTCTGAATTTGCATTTGCCCTCAGTTTTAATTACTTATGATCTAAATTTAAATTTTAATGTGGTTGAATCCATTAATCTTTTGTGATTTCTTCCTCCTCTTCCTCTTTCTCTTCATTTTCTTATTTTTCTTCTCCTTCTCTCCCTTCTTCTTCCTCTTTTCTGGTACTGGGGATTGAACCCAGAATGATTCTACCTTTGAGCTACACTCCTAGCCCTGTTTTAGTTTTTATTTTGAAACAAGTTCTTGCTAAGTTGCTGAGAGTCTCCCTAAGTTGCTGAGACTGATCTTCAAACCTGTGATTCTCCTGTCCCAGCCTCCCAAGTACTGGGATTTCAGGATTTGCCACCACACTTGGTTCTTTTGTGACTTCTTAAGCTGCTTTTATGCTTAAAATGCCCTTCCCTGGGATGGCTTAATTAATTAATTCTTCTAATATTATAATACTTCTATTTTTTAAATTTTTAATTTACCTAAAGTTACCATAGTGCTCTGTGAGATGACGACCTAATTTAATTTCCCCACCCTACTCCTACTTTGCACAACACCATATTTAGATAATTTTCCCCAAAGAAACAAATATTAAATGATGGTTTGCATAATAAAGATATAGTATTTTGCTATTAAGAATTATTTAGATTATTATTTAAGATAGTTATTAATATAATTTTTATTCTTGGTTCACTAAGAGTTTTTATCAAGGATGAATTTTTACTTTATTAAATAAATTTTTCTACCTATACTGAATTTTTTGGTATGTCCTAATAATTATATATGTATATTGATAATATGATATATATGACAAGTATAATATATAGGGATGCATTATTATTTTCTAATATTAAAACACCTTTGCATTATAAGTTTAAATGCAACTAAATTATGGTAGATTATTTTAATATAATGTATTAATATAATTATTAGCATATTATTTGTGGATTTTTTTATCTTATTGCATAAGTAAATCATGTATTGCATTTTTAGGTTTGGTATCAATGTTAGAGTCATAAAGTTAATTGGATAATTTTTCTTATATCAGACATTTTCATCTAATTTTCTCTTATATCCACTTTTTATCAGAACTAATATATCTTTATATTCTACCCTTTTTTCAAAGAAGTATGTCATGAATTTATCCAGTCTCCTTTTTATTAATCTTTACATCTTTGTTTATAGCTTTATCAATTGCTTATTTCTGTCTTGTCCCAGTTGAGTTGTTTTCCTTCTTGGTGTTGGCTGTGTTTTTTTCTAGTGAAGTATAATATATTACACAAAAACTCATAAACATATATGTAAAGTTCAAATAACAATCATCAGAGTTAGTGAATTCCATTTGCCGCTTATAAGAAGAAAAATAGTTAAGTGGAACATTTAATTATTGAAAAGGCACCACTTCTGTTTATGGAGCATAAATTATGATGTTATATTTATTAAGCCAGCCTGTGTAATTATATTATTTAAACTATCAAAACTCTTTTGGATGTAAGTGGTAGACCCTACTTGAACAGTCTTAGATCAAAGGAGGATTTGCTGACTAGATTGAATACAGTTCCTGTTATTTCAACAAAAAAGAAATGTCTCAATTCATTTTAACACATTCCAGGAGCGTCTCTCAAGTTTGTCCTACACATTTTTGGCTTATTATTTTTGCAGTATCAGTTTTGCCCTTAATTTCTTTCTATGAAGATTTCAATTCAACTTTCTTATTTTTTGTCTCTTTACTTCTTTTGCTCATTTCAGTCAGGTTTTTTTTTTTCATAGCTTTCTTCATGTTCATATCACCATTTCTGCTCTATTCACAAAGCAGCCATGTCCAAGGACATATTTTGATTATTTTAATTAGATATATTATAAAATTTTAATGTGTTTCTTTGTGTGTGTGTGTGTGTGTGTGTGTGTGTTTTACTGGGATTGGAACACAGGGGTCTTCTATCTACAGGCTACACCCCCAGATCTATTTAATTTTTTGTTTGGAAATAAGGTCTCCCTTGTTGCTGAGAGCCTCATTAAGTTGCTGAGGCTGGTTTCAAACCTGTGACCCTCCTATCTCAGCCTCCCAAGTACTGGTATTACAAGCGTGCGCCACCACACCCGACCTAATGTGTTTCTCAAAGACACTTTTTGGCAGAGTATGGTCTTCTTTTGAACATTAGAATGTCATGTTTCTGTTTCCATATACTACAGTATTTTTTTCATAGACCCCCTAAATTGATTTTTTTTTTTTGCCATCTTCTGCTCTGGAATTTGGAAAGCGTATTGTTTGAGCCCATTGTTTGCCAATAGAGTGAATTAAGTATTCTAAGATCTAAAGCTGAAGGTCAAGTCTATGTACAAAGTCTCCAATATGGTGCATATAAACCAGGGATAGAACCACTACCAAAAAGGAGAATTTCAAAATATGAGTAGTAGCATAGGTTGTGTGGTAGGCAGGCAGGCAGAATAATATCCTTCCTACCCCTGCAGAGATGACCAAACACTAAACTCTGGAACTTCTGAATATGTTACTTTAAATAAAAAAAAGAACTTTACAGCTGTGATTAAGGTTTTAGGTCTTGAGATGGAGAGTACTCAGAATTATCCAGGTGGGTTCAATATAGTCACAAACCCTTTAAAGTAGGAAGAATCTTTATACTTTTGTTTTCCAGAGTCAAAGAGAGATGTGATCATATAAAGATCAGTGGGATGTTACATGAGAACGACTCAAACTGCATTGTTGGGTTTGAGGAAGGAGGAAGGTAACCACAAGCCAAAGCATGTAAGTGGCCTCTAAAAACTGGTTACAGCCTTTACTTGACCATCAGCAAGAAAATGAAGACCTTGCTTCTACGATATCAAGGACCTGGATTCTGCCAGCAACCCAAAAGAGCAGAAAGTAGATTCTCTTCTGGAGCCTTCAGAAAGGAATGAAGATGCTGATACCCTGAATTTAGTCTGGTGAAATATGTGTATTATGGTTTGTATCTGGAATGCCCTGAATAAAAGCTCATGTGAAGATTCGGAAAGGTGAAAGTTGGGATGGCTGGAGGAGTTAGGTCACTGGGAGCACGGCCTACAGGAATATATCTGGCCTTGGCCTCTCTCTCTCTCTCTCTCTCTCTCTCTCTCTCTCTCTCTCTCTCTCTCTCTCTCTCTGCTTCCCAGCTGCTAGGAGCTGAGCAGCTCTCCTCTGCCCTGCCCTGATACCGCAATGTCTCTGCCTTGGAGCCAGCCAACCATGAACTGAAACTCTGAAATCATGAGTCAAATAAACCTTTCTTCCTCTAAGTTGATCTTGTGAGGTATTTTGTTCACAGAGACAAAAAAGTTGACTAACAATGTGTCAAACTGTTGACCTACTTAACAAGAAGACAATAACTTGTGTTGTCTAAGTGGTTAAATTTTGGGTAAATCGTTTATGGCATAGAAGTTGAATACAAATGGTCTCCGTGACAGGTTGTGACAGATAATCATTTTCTGAAGATGGCCCCAATATTGCCCTTGACATTTCTTCAAATGAAAAGTAGGTTTGCCCCTGATCTCAAGTCTGGGCATACAGGATTCATTTTTATCTGATAGAATTAGGCAGAAGTGAAGCTGCATGATTTCAAAGTTAAGACCAGAAAAGACCAAAAAGCTTCCTTTTTGTTCCCTGGAACACTCATACACAGAGCTCTGGGCTGCCATGCACATATATCTAAGTACCCTATGGCTACTATGCTGTTATGTAACAAAGTCATATGGAGAGGTCCTGTGTAGGTACTGATAGACAGGCCTAGTCTTTGGGCTCTCCATTTCCACATGTCAGATATGTGAATGAAACAGCCCCAACAGTTGGATGGCCTCAGCCTTCAAGTTTTCCCAACTGTGGCCCAGAGGGAGTGAAGAAACAAGTCATCTTTAATGTGTCCTCTCCAATTCTGCGTGTGCGTGCGTGTGTGTGTGTTTCTGGAGATTCAACCCAGGGGCCTTCTACCATTGAACTATATCCTAGTCCTTTTTTATTTTATTTATTTATTTATTTTGCAGTACTGGGAATTGAACTCAGGGGCATTCTATCTCCAAGCTATACCCCCAGCCCTATTTTTTATTCTTTATTTTGAAACAGGGTCTCACTAAGTTGCGGAGTGCCTCACTAGGTAGCTGAGGCTGGCCGCGAACCCAGATCCTCTGGTTTCAGCCTCCCAAATGCTGGGATTACAAGTGTGTGCCACCACGCCCAGCCGTTTTTTCTTTTGAAACAGGGTTATGTTAAATTTGTTGGGGCTAGCCTTGAACTTGTGATCCTCCTGCCTCATCTTTCCAGTACTGAGATTACAGGTGTGCACCATTCACCTGGCAGCCCTCTCAAAATCTTGACCCACAGAATGTATGAATGTAACAAAATGGTTATTGTTCTCTGCTACCAAGATCAGGATCCTTTGTTCCTTACACTAATAACTGGAACACAGGGGCACTGCCTGAATTAACTGCTCAGGGGCCAGTGAAGCCAACTATCTTACACAAAAAAGAAGAGCACTTTCTCTCCAAAACCAATAGTGTCCTCACTGAGAAATGGTGCCTTATGTCATTAATATATATCTACTGGGAGCTGGGAATGTTATGATAGAGCATGTGCTTAGCATACTTGAGGTTGTGGTTTTAATCTCTAGTACGAAAAGAACAATATCTATTATCTATCTATCTATCTATCTATCTATCTATCTATCTATCTATCTATCTATCTATCTATCTACCTATCTATCTACCTACCTACCTACCAGTAGATATAACTACATAATGTATTTTTCTCTTGCTATAACCATTGACATTTCTGAAAAGCAATTCATAATTCTTCTTTGAAGAGTATAGAAGAGCAAAATCTACTCATCCAACAGATTTTCTCATTCCCTTCCTGTCTCTATCCCACTTTTACAACCTTATCATTAGGTAACTGAAAATTCCAATATTTAACTTGTCTCTGTTCACTCATCCCTCTTTCTGCTGTGGTGAAGGCTTGGACTTGCTTCTGAATGTGTGGAGAGATGGTTGTTAGTGAGTCAGAAGGAGGAAAGAGGGTAAATGAAAGAACTCCAGCTCTCACCAGCTCAGCTGGTGTTTGTTCATTGTCAGTAAAGTATCTGCACACTGGAGTTCAATGTAGGCAATGAGGTGCGCCAGTTTTTTTTTTTTTTCCTAGGTTTTTGACATCATCTTCCATGTATTATTTCAGAGGGAGGATGTCATGGGAGAATATGTTTTCAGTCCACCAACATCAATAAGGCAGTTCGTTGAAATTCCACCTACTCTTCAGCAAGTCATCTTCTCTCAAGTCCACGGTGCCATATGGCAATTTTTCTGCTTTTCTGTATCTACATGGGCACTCTAACAGGAAGTTGCAAGATGCCCTCTCAGACATCTCTAGACAGTCCCTTTGTGAACACAAATTGTAGATAAGCTTTCAAAGGCTCTTGCCATAGGACTTCACCTTCAGTATTTTAACATAAGATATGAAAGTTAAATTAGAGAATAGTCTGATATATGGATTTTAGTTTTACTCCAGTTTCTCAGGAATGCATCTGTTCATGTCTTAAGGCATACATAAATGAATTGATAATTTGATATCAGGGGGGAGTTGGCTATGTATGTGACACTTATTATGACACTACAGAATTTGGAAGGAATAGCATTATATTTGAAGGAATAGCATTATGTTCTTTAAATGTTTTTTGATAGAATAATGTTTCAACTTCTGGCATTTCAATGTGCAAGTTAAGTTAAATAATTAATTATTAAATTAATTATTGCATAACATCTAATGTCCGTCAAATTAAATGGCAAGCTGTGAATGCTCTCCTATTAATCCATTTTAATTGTACAGGTAAATAATTATTCAGTTGAAAACAGATGATCACTGGAGGATTTGATGAGTCAAAAAGTAAA
The DNA here is from genome assembly GCA_004027655.1 of Graphiurus murinus. Taxonomy (NCBI): domain Eukaryota; kingdom Metazoa; phylum Chordata; class Mammalia; order Rodentia; family Gliridae; genus Graphiurus; species Graphiurus murinus. The sequence continues at coordinate 37,560 of PVLC010000800.1, forward strand.
CAAAAGAATATCAGTTTGCCAGGTTCCCCAGGCCAACTCATTTATAAGGAAATGGATTCCAACAAAGAACCATCAGTTAAAAAAAAAAAAAAACTATTGAAATCTAAGACAAAAACACAGGAATAAAATAACATTGTCCATAATAGATCTAAGAAAATAAGTAAATGTGTTTCATTTTATTTGGATTACAACAAAATAACTTTATCCAGTCACCTATTAAAACATTCACTGTATCATGGTTTATATTACTTGAGACTCTGTCTATAAGATAAAATTCCCCAAGTAATTTTTCTAACTGAGCTCATAACCCTTTCACCACCTTCATCCCCGAATATGCATGATTTCCCATTACTGTTTATAGTTAGGACTTCTTCTGTCTTTACAGTATATGGGCACAAAAGGCTATGTTAGATTTGCCATGGGAATCATAACTTTTAAGGTCCCTGTGCTTGTAAAATCTTTACCTCTATTACATTACTATAAAGTTGATTTTGTGTTTTATAGAGGATGACGTATCAAAGTAGCACGCCCCATACCAGTGCATGGCTTGTGTTGTTAGTTGCATGGTGGTGTTCATTTAAAGCAGAAGTCAGGAAGCTCCTCGCAGTATCACAGGCACCTTGACCAGCTTCTGTGGTTGGCTACTGGTGCTTGCTTACTTTCACTCATTATTCTCCATTTTTCCAGTCTCTCTCTATATTGGGATTATTAACCAGGTCCTCTGTCGTGGGACTTTTCATTGCCTCCCACTAAAGTAAGCAGAATAATATTTCCACATTATAGTGTTATTAGGCCTGGTGGCATGGCTTGCTTAAGCCAACAGAATGTGGGAACAATAATAGTGTGCCGGTTTTGAGAAAAATCCTTAAGAGACATAGAACATTTCTACTTGGTCCTTTGTACTCTTGTCATCTGCCATGAGTGGATCATGAATGTGCCATGTATAGTAGTAGCTGCTGGGCCCAAAATAAAGACTACACATGGAACAGATCTGAACACAACCTAAAGTCTAGAGTCCAGCCTACCCTAGTTTGGCACAGCCAAGCCTAAGCAAGATCATAGGAACTACAGCCAGCCTGTAATTCCAGAATGAGAAAAATAAACGTTTGTTTTTGCAAGTCATTTGGATATTGGGGTTGTTTGTTATGCAGCATTGTTGAAACAATAGCTAATTAATATCTTTCCCATTGTTGGTTTTCATGCATTTGTCTTCTTTTGTGCATGCTTAGTGTTTTTGGATAGAATCAACTGGAACCTGCCAAGGATCAATTGAGACATTTTGCTGTAAATTTTCCAAGGTATCAGAGAGATGTTGCATACCTTTGATGTTCATATTTCAGTCACATTTTTAAAGGATTTCTAGATGGGCATTCAGCTTAACAAAACTGGGTAGTGATTTGGGAGTTCAACTATTTCTGTTAATGAGTTATGACATACTGACATACATTTAAATTGCAGGGATTCTGCTGATGGACTCTTATATTAGTAAGATTTCTCAGTGTTGCCATCATAATACTTGACAAGAACAACTTGGAGGAGGAAAAGTTTACTTTGAGCTAGGCATGAGAGTGCATGGGAGGCTGAGCCAGGAGGATTACAGGTTCTCGACAGGCTTCAGCAACTTAGCGAGACCCTGCTTCAAAATAAAAAATGAATAAATTAGAGCTAGAGTGTGGCTTGGAGGTAGGATGCCCCTGGATTCAATCACAAAAAGAAAAAGAAAAAAAAGTTTACTTTGGCTCATGGTTTCAAAGGTTTGGTCCATAGTTAGCAAGCTCCAAGGCAGAAACATTGTGGGAGTGTGGTGGAGAAAAGCAGCTAAACTCATGATAGCAGGAAGCAGAGAGGGGGGGGGGTGAGGGGACCAAGGACAGATATAGCCCTTAAAACCATGACCCCGGTGACCACGTCCTCCAGCCATGCCTTATCTCTTAAGCTTGTTGTCTTGGGGACCAGGCTTTCAACACATGAGCTTTTGGGGGAGCATTCCATACCCAAATCATAACATTCTTCTTATTATATCATGTTTTGAAGCATTAATACATTCGAAGAAGCATCTAGACATTCTCATGAATTAGGATGTGAACCTAACCAAATTTCTTCATTTGAGTGGACCATATGCTCATATCTTATTTATAAATATTCCTACCTGTGGCAGAATGACTCTGTAATAGCCCCCCACCCCCATAATTGTCCCTGTTCTTGGTACACATGCCCTGTGTAATGACCTCATCTAAGTGTGGAAGGGACTTGTGAATTGCTTTGAACAAAGAGTATTCTGTAATGGTGAATGGGATGTCACCTCCATGATTATATTACATAATATATAATATCTGTCTTGCTAGAAATCTCTCTCTCTCTCTTTCTCTCTCTGTTTTGAGGAAGCAAACTTCTGTGTAGTAAGGCTAACATGGCAAGAAATTGTGGGTAACCTCCATTTGTCAGCCAATATGAAACTGAGGCCCCTAGTTCTACAACCAGCAAAGAACTGAATTCTGCCAGCAACCATGTAAGCCTGGAAGGGAAATGTTTTCACCCAGTCAAGGCTTCAAATAGACTGTGCAGCCTCAGCTAACAACTTGACTGCAAATATATGGAGAGATCCTGAAGCAAAGAACCTAGTTGAGCCATGTGTAGACTTCTGACCTGCAGAAACTGTGAATGTATAAATGCATGTTGTTTTAAGCAGCCAATTTTGTGGTAATTTGGAACATTGCAACAGATAAATAATATACTGTTCAACTATTTAGCAAGTTGATGATTTCTGTACTATGATGCACACTTTATTTTATTCAATTTAAACATTTATTGAATAGCTACCAAATGCAAGGTACTTCTTAAAACACTTAGTATTCAGGGGTGAGTAAGACATATTACTTTGTCCTCAAGGATCTCATAGTCTAGAGGATGTCAGGCATTTACACAGCTACTCAAAACAGTGCGACAAACACTTTAATGGAAATGTGAACCAAATGGAATAAGCCACATTTCTTATTTATGCCTTTCTTGCCACAACGTTTTTAGCTTGTACATGGTAAAAATGTAGGAGTCTCATATGGATGAGGACACTACAAAATCACTGTTGAAATATGTTCATTAAGGAACCATGTATACACACTTGACCAAGAAAAAGTAATTCAATGAAAGAATTGCAACCATTGAGAACAAAAGCTTCAAAGAAATGGCTGACTGTCCTTCCTTCCTTCCTTGCTTCCTTCCATCCTTCCTTGTTTTCTTTCTTCTTTTCTTATTTCAGTGCTGGGGATTGAACCCAGGGGCGTTCTACTTCTGAGCTACATCCTTAGCCCTATTCTATTTTTTATTTTGAAACAGGGTCTCACTAAGTCAGAGAGGCTGGCTGCAAACCTGCAATCTTCCTGGCTCAGCTTCTCAAGTACTGGGATTAGAAGTGTGTGCCACCATGCCTAGCTAAGAAATAATTTTACATACTTCTGATCATGACTCCATTGTTCTCCCATAAAACTGTTGAAAAGCAACACTGATAATATCTCTTCTAAAAATTTTCTCTTTATAAAGTTTTGAGATAGGGTGTTTTCAGAACAAAAGTGAAGACATTACTTTTACTATCATTTAGCATATTAGTGGGCATATCATAGAAGATATTTGGGCAATATAGCAAAAATATCTTTGTCTTACTGATGTCCAAAGTTAAGTTCAGAATTTGCTATTTTATATGTGCAAACATTATTTGAGTAGTTTGCTCTTCCTGTAGCCTACCTTTCCTGGTCAAGACTCCAAGATAAGAATAATACCTGTTTTTTAACTGAATGATCACCATAATGTGTTACAGAAGATTTAGTACCATTTAATGCTCACAATAACCTAATACATTAGGGACTGTTATTATCTCCATCTCACAAATGGAACTGAAGCCACAGAGGCTAAGTAACTTAAGTGACTTGTTTCAACTTATATCATTAACAATAAAGTGAGCTAGAATTGGAACTTGGGCAATTCTACTACTGAGTCTATGCATTCAACCTCTCATTGTATACTGCCTTTCAATGTTTCTGACTGCTCCATTATCTTTTTTTTTTTTTTTTTTTTTTTTGCGGTACTAGGGATTGAACTCAGGGGTGTTCTACCTCCGAGCTATACCCCCAGCCCTATTTTTTATTCTTTATTTTGAAACCGAGTCTCACTCAGTTGCGGAGTGCCTCACTAGGTAGCTGAGGCTAGCCTCGAAACTGGATCCTCTGGTCTCAGCCTCCCGAATGCTGGGATTACAAGCGTGCGCCACCACGCCCGGCTTGCTCCATTATCTTTAAAGGCAATTTTGAGCATGTTTGTCCTGGTAATAATCTAATGCATAATAGTATAAAAATCTGTTTGGCTCAAGGCATGTGACATTCCTCAAATCTGTAAGTGTTGGCATTGTTTCCTCTAAAGCCTGGTGGATTTATCTATTCATGGTTAAAAAGTTGATCTATATAGTTTCTCATGAGATTCTCCACATATTAACTTAGGTAACAGAATACAATACGTTATACATTGTCTTAGGTAGGGCATAGGGTATGTGGCTTTAAAAAAAGGTTAAAAATTAAGTGGCTTAAATAAGACATACATTCTTTCTCCCTAATAAAAGGTGTAATGGAGTAGTCCAGGCAGTTCTGCACAAAGCAACCCAGAGGCCCAGTTTTCTTCCATCTGGTTGCTCTGCTAGGCTGTGCACACGGGGAGGCTGGGTCACCATCATGTCTCTGTTTCAGGTGGCAGAAATAGAGGCGAGGCAGTGTAGGGCAAGCAATTTTCTTTTAACTGAGCAATATGAAAAATAAACACATTGCTCCCTCTTACACTCCATGGATGAAAATGAAGTCACATGACCATACCCAGCCACAAGGGGGAATGGGAAATGTAGCCTCCAGATGGATGGCCATGTGCCTAGCTAAAACTCACTTCCAATGGAAGAAGAGAAAAATAGATTTGGAAGAAAGGAGGAGCCAGCAGTCTATCACACATAGGTATGCAGACAGTACATACAAATCAATTGCTGGTTTTAGCATTTTTTGGTAGGATTTCTAACGAATAATATCATTTTTATTTTCCATGACTAGAATGAGAGTTAAAATGACTTTAAAACTAAAACCCAATAATGAATGATGGACTGGCTGAGTACTATAAATAGTTATTCTTTAATGATGGGATCAGTAACTCATTACTTTTATATTAGGTGTTATTATTTTGAATTTATAGATGGGAGGGCATACATGTATTGAGTAACTACCAGAAGGAAAATAGTGAACACATATTGTTCTGTCTGTCAAACATCTCTTTTCCCCCTGCTAAATATCCCTGACCCTTCTTCAGTAAATTGACCCTTCCCCATTCCTTGAAATTGTTGGTGGAGGGTGAGTAAATCTTACACGTGCTTTCTATTAGCTAATAGAAAGCTACCTTAAGCAGATTCCATTGGATGAGCCCATCTCTGGAGCCCCAATAACATGATATCTTCCTGTGTCTTACCAGCTAAGGAGTATTATAGTTCCTTCCTGCTGTTGCTAATCTCTGGGCAATGACCCCGTTGCTTCTTGGTGCTCAGTTCTTCTATCACCTGTGTAACTCATTACCTGCATTAGATTTCCTTAGTAAATAAATGAAGTGGTTTCTATTCTGGTAGACCTTGACTGACAAAATGGCCTACTTCTTGGGTTGTACTGTTCTAGCCATACACAAATATACATTGACTAGTTGCCTTTTAATCCCAATTCTCTTCGAAAGAGATGATTGATCTGATTTGTTTCAAATTCTTTATGGGGGATTAGGAGTGGTGAGAAAGGAGAGGTAATTGACAGATGGTGGTTACTAGTTTTCATTATAAGCTGGACAGACAGCACCTAAAATATTGCTATAAGAACACAGCGGAGTAGGCTACCTAAATGGCCATGTTACCCTAAAAACTTTTTAGTAATTTTTATTATTGTCCTCACAATCATTATTATAATCTTTATCACCTTCATAGTTAACTCTTAATCTGTTATTTTCACTGTTAGTGAAAGGCTTTAGCTTGCTGCTCTATCTGGGGTTAGCTGCATTCTAATGGATGTCACCAGGAGATGAAAAGTTGTGACCTTAAATAATTCAATAATTCCAATTTATTTATTATTACTCATTTTTTTAAACCCAGGGGGCATTCTACCTTTGGTCTATACTCCCAGCACTTTTTAAACTTTTTGTTTTGAAACAGGGTCTCCCTAGGTTGCTGAGAAAGTCTTGTTATATTGCTGAGGCTGTCTTTGAACCTGCCATCCTCTTCTTAGCCTCCCAAGGACTGGGATTACAAGCATGCACCATCACATTCAGCTTGATTATTACCGTTTTTTGTTTTTTTGGTGTGTGTGTGTGTGTGTGTGTGATACTGGAGATTGAACCCCAGGGACATTCTACCTCTAAGCTATTCAGCTCTATTTTTCATTCTTTATTATGAAACAGTATCTTACTAAGTTGTGGAGGGCCTCACTAAGTAGCTGAGGCTGGCCAGGAACCTGCAATCCCCGTCTCAGTCTCCCAAATACTAGGATTACAAGTGTGTGCCACCACATCCGCATCTGGCTATGATTATTGTTTTCTGTTTATTTGTTTTTGTTTTTACAGTACTGAAGATTGAACCCAGGGGCATTCTACCTCTGAGCTACATCCCCAACCCTATTTTTTCTTCTTTATTTTTGAAACAGGGTCTCACTAAGTTGCAGAGGACCTCACTAAGTAGCTGAGGCTGCCACCCTCCTGTCTCAGCCTCCCAAGTACTGGGATTACAAGTGTGCACCACCACGCCTGGCTGATTATTGCTCTTAACAGTGACCTATAGCTAGAGTATGAGAGTGGGACAGAGGAAGTCCTAGACTGGAGTGGGGTGGGGTGGGGGAGGGTGTTTTAGTTCAGGTTCTCAGAGAAGCAGGAGAACCAAGATGGGATTAGATGTATTGAGAGAACATCAATAAAGGATGAAGAGAAGGAAGTAGGATGGGCATGGGGTGGAAAAACCAGAATGCAGATTTGTCACTTGAGAAAGTTTACTGGGAAGGAAGGGTGGAAGTTTGGTGAAGAACTTTAGACTGTCATAATGTTGTACAGAAGTTGTGGTCTAGATCTGATGGGGTACTTACATGGATGCCAGGAAGGGTAGCAAAGGAGAATATTCTTGATGCCAAAATTCAAAACTGAAGGTAGTTTCTACTGAATAGCTTTCACACTCTCAAAACATAAGACAGGGCTGTCTGGCCTGTGTCTTCATACACCTACATCCCAACATTTTCTAGGATTTTGCTACTCATTTGATTCTTGACTATCATCTCGAGATTCACCAGTCTAATGGTAATGATGAATAGTCTGGCTAGAACTCCCAATTAGGAAGTTTTTGCATTTTATTTATTATCCCTGATTAAATCTAGCAAGAGGTTAAGAGACTTAACCCATTCAGCTTCTGCAACAGAAAGAAGAGAAACAGAAAAAGAGGGAACCCCTATGTAAAATGGAGTGTTTGTCCAGGAACAAGGGTCTCCCACACAGGTGGAGTTCCTCTGAAGTAAACTAAATTTTGGATATTTGACCTTTCTCTGCCTTGGTTTCCTTTTTCTGGACTCGACTCAAGAGGATCATTTTCTTTTGGAGCTCTTTGTAAAGACTAACAAAAGACCATAAATCCTTTTTACTAGGTAAAACATTCACCACTCTAATTAGCATTGCCATTCAAAGGCTTTCATATCGGGGAAATAAACACCAGCATCCCACATGCTTGTGTGACAGGGAATCTTAAATCATGACTAAGCAGAGGTCGAGGACAGGGAGACAAGGGTTTACACACAGGCTGCGTTCTGCTGGTCAGTCATCTTTCCTTCAGGGAGATAGAACAGGGCTGAAGACACTGTGAGAGGTTGAGAGGATAAGATAAAACCGAGTTTAGCGTTGTGGGCTTAGAAAGAGTAACTCATATCTCTAGGGTTAGATCACAAAGTAGGTCTGTAAAGCATGGTTGAGTAAATTTCAGAGAGAGTGACAGATGAGCTGGGTCAGAAGTTACTCAGCTCTAGAGAAGTGTCCAATGGAGGCCAGTAACAGACGACCAGGAGACGTCAAGGCTCTTATGGGGATGCAGGGCTAACTTCTCCGTCCCTTTTTCACTCTCAACCTGGGGAGGTCGTGGTGGGTGTCAACTTCTGATTGAGACCCAACTGGGCTCCCAGCCTCCAGCAGCACGCTGCTGCGCGGGGCTGCGGGAGGCCAGGCAGAGGGCGCGCATCCCCGCGCGCATGCGCAAGGGCAGCCCAGGAGGGCCGGGCCCTGCTCGCTCCCCACCCACCCGCACCTCGTGCCTCCGGGCCCCCGGCACACCTGTCGGCGAGCACGAGCGCGGAGCGCGCCCCCGCGGCCTCCAGGCCCGGGCGGGCGTTTGCGCACGAGCGCCAGGGCCGCGGGCCAGGGGTTAGGCGAGGTGGGGCGCGCGCGGGGAGGGAGGGCGCGGGGCAGGAGGCGGCCGCCGTTACGGCGCGGGCGTGGTCACGTGGCTGCCGGTCACCGCCGCCCCCCCCCCCGCCCGCCCTGTTCTCTTTCTGGTCCGGCCGGGCCCGGCGGGTGCTGCGATCGCGCTGCACACTGAGGGAGAGAGAGAGAGAGAGAGAAAAAGAGAGAGAGAGAGGCGGGGAGGAGGAGGAGGAGGATTCAGGGAGTAGGAGCTGGGGAGCCCTTCGGCGCTACAGGTAACACAAAAATAATTGATGATGTTGATAATCGTGAAACAGCCCCAGCCCCAGAGCGCCTCCGCCTCGCTCCAGCGCAGCCCCACGTGCACCGCTCCCGCCCCGGCCTCCCCTCCGGCCTCTGGACAGGTCCTGCCTCCCCTCGCGTCGCTGCTTGCTGTTGCTGTCGCCGCCGCCGCCGAGGCCGCCCGCCCTCCCAGGCCCAAGGCGGCTGCCGCAGCGCCCCGCATCGGCTCGCCTCCCGCGGTCGGCGCGGGGCTGGGGCGGGCGGGTCCCCTCTGCCCTGGTGCGGGCGGGCCAGGTGTCACCTCCAGCCCGCCGGCCTTCCCTGCCCGCAGAGGTCGGGGGCTCGGCTGGAAGGGCAGCTGCAAGAAGGCAGAGCCTGGTGGTCGAACTAGGGCTCAACTTCCTACTTTGTTAATTTCCCTGGTATCAGCTCAGGGCAAACACGCTTCCTCCACAGACCGGAAGCGAAACTAGCCCGGAATGCACAAACCTTTTCAAATGCAGCTTTGAGCAGAGAGGATCCTTTCCTTCACTTTTCCTTCATTTGTTCTAGTAGGGCTTAAGTTTACTCACCTGTAAGAATATGCAAGTTTGAGGCCTGTCGGGAGATGAGAAAAACTTTGCAGAGGGTGATAGTCCCCCCACCCCCCTTCTACTTTTCCTGGAAACATACAAGCCTTCCAAAACAAGATCCTGTTCTACATGTGACTTGGGCTTGGTTCAATGTTTGTTATTAAGTACTTTCAGTTTCAGGAATATGAACTGTGTTTAAAATTTAGATCCTTTAGACCTCCCCCCTCCCCATAATGACTTTCTGGAGACAGTATCAAATTTGAATTGAACTAACTTCCGAATTTTTCTTTATTTTTTTTTCCTTTTTGTGGTACTGGCGATTAGACCCAGGGGCATTTACCTTGAGCTACACCCCAGCCCTTTTTTTTTTTCCCCCTTTGAAACAGGGTCTCACCAGGTGGCTGAAAGTCTCGCTACATTGCAGAGGCTAGTCTCCAACCTGTGGTCCTTCTGTCTCAGCCTCCAGAACTGGGATTACAGGTATGTGCCACCATGCCCAGCTAAACTCGAAATTTGAGTGTGCAGATTGCACACATTTGGGATGGATTGCACTGAAATTTCAGTTATTATTTTGTACTCTACATCAAAATGTAATCCCAGTAAAACTACATATTAGTGTTGTGCTTTTGTACCAAATAAAAACAGAAAGCATTAAATGTAAGCATTGCTGAAAAACAAACCTTCCAACATCTTCGGTAGCAGTGGCAAATAAATTACTAACCAATTCATATTATTTTTCTGGTTCCATGTGTTGCTGATTTCATATCTTATCTCTGCATTCAAATGTAGAGGATCACTTTAAGTCATTACAGCTCTCTGTAGCAGTGTCAGAGCAGTGCTGGGTCCTTAACATGCATAGGAATCACATGTGGCTCTTCTTAAACATGGAGGTTCTAATTCAGTAGACCTGTGATGCAGCTTATTCTCCACATTTCTAAGGTGCTGCTGGAGGGGGCACTATCCTTGAGTACCAAGGACGTGGATAACTTCTGTATTAAGAAATAAAGTGATGTATCTGTAAGTGAACATGTTCCTTTTAGTAATCCACCCTGGGTGCAGAGTGAGCCCAGACTGAATCCCAGGGGAGGGCTAGGAGGAGTGCAAATACCTCCTCTGGGTGCTGTGTGCCCTGTGGTGCCTGCATCACCTGGCCCCTGGTTTTTCTTAGAGAAGCTTGAAGCTTGGTTTACTTCTAGCTGAAAGACTTGCTCAGCTATAAGTAACTGGGTTTTATCTGTGTATAGGTAAGGAATCATGTGCCATCTCAATGTATTGCTGGGATGAAAGATTCTTATATTGCTGGGTGCAGTGGTACTTTCCTGTAATTGCATGGGCTGGGGAGGCTGTGGTAGGAGGATCACAAGTTCCAGGCCAGCCTGGGCAACTTAGCAAGACTGTCTCAAAATAAAAAAGGACTGAAGATGTAGCTCAGTGGAGAGCTCCCCTGGATTCAATCCGCAGCCCCGCCCCCTTTCCCTCAAAAGTAAGTTTCTTTTGTTGGTATAAGTATTGAGTGTCTGCCTTCTCTCACTCAAATGCAGTCTCATTTGGGTAGTTGCATTTCTGAGCCTTGGAAGCAAATTTTTTTTTTTTTTTTTTTTTGCGGTACTAGGGATTGAACTCAGGGGCATTCTACCTCCGAGCTATACCCCCAGCCCTATTTTTTATTCTTTATTTTGAAACCGAGTCTCACTAAGTTGCGGAGTGCCTCACTAGGTAGCTGAGGCTGGCCGCGAACCGAACCCGGATCCTCCGGTCTCAGCCTCCCGAATGCTGGGATTACAAGCGTGAGCCACCACGCCCGGCTGGAAGCAAATTTTTAAACAATGTGACACACTTATTGAGGGTATCCTAACTGAATGCAGATTTTTTTTTCTAATGTAATTTTTATAATGTAAATTAAAGACTTCAAAGTGTCACGTATTACCTCATATACTTTATGTGCATAAAAGTGCATATATTTATGGTGCTGGGGGTGATTGAACCCAGGGCCTCACACATGCTAAGTACTTTTTAAGAACTTTATGCAAATATAATTACAACTACTTTTAGTCCCATAATTTTTATGGTTTTCGTTCTAGTTGTTACTTTCTCTTTGTTTCTGCATGTTATTAAACTATGTATAACAGTACTTTCAAAGGATTTACTAAGTGCCAGACACCACTGTGCTGAGTGCTTTACATATCTTAACCCATTGAATACAATAACCTTTAAGGAAATCTGAACCATACAGAAACATTAAGGTGCCTGCCTGGGTTTACACAGCTAATACAGGGCTGGGATTCTGATTGGCTGACTCAAGAGTTCTTGCTCTTGATCTTTTCTATGGTGCCTTTTTTATTTTTACAAAGTAATGATACTGTTTTCAATCCATTTTTCCTAGTATTGATGGGCATGGTGGCACTCATCTGTAATCCCAGTACTTGGGAGGCTGAGACAGGAGGATTCCAGGTTCAAGGGCAGCCTTTTAGCAAGACTCTGTTGCCAAAAAAACCCAAAATAGGCCTGGGTACTGTCGAATACTTGAGGATGATGAGTTTACTTTCATTTTAAAAGTGAAAATTGTCATTCTTTTATTTCCTCTATCTTATCCCACTCTAAGATGAGGAGCCTCAGTGCTTGTAATCTTTTTGAATAAGATAACTGGAATTTGCAGAGTTCCATTTTGCTTTTTTGTTTGTTTGTTTGTGGGACCAGAGTCAGTCTTAAATGTCTATGTCACTTAAATGTGAAAGTATCTACTTCCTTTTTTCTTTTTTTGGATTGAACCCGGGGTGGGGGTGGGGTGGGAATTCTACCTCCATGCTACACCTCCAATCCTGTTTTATTTTTTATTTGGAAACAGGTTCTTGCTAAGTTGCTGAGAGCCTCTCTTAAGTTGTGGAGTCTGGCTTGGAACCTGTGATCCTCCTGTCTCAGCCTCCTATAGGCATGTGCCATCTTGCCGAGCTTTACTTCCTTTTGACCTGACAAGTTTTTTAGTCCTTCATGTCCTGTCTATGCCTGCTCTTCACCCCTGAGCATATATGGTAGGTTTATTCTGTATTAGTTATCCTAATACTTAGGTTTTAGGGGTTGACTGGGTTTCTTGGTGTTTGTTATTTTATGTTTGTATCTTAATGTTTAACTTTAGGGTTTGACTTTGTTACTGACCTATTTGGCTGGTAAGGAAAATTAAAACTAAGCATTGGTCATTATCATATTTTGATACTGAAAAAGGACAACCCCAGAATAAAGGATTATCTTTTTTTTTTTTTTTGCAGTACTGGGGATTGAACCCAGGGGCATTCTACTTCTGAGCTACACCCCCAGCCCAATTTTAATTCTTTATTTTGAAACAGGGTCTCACTAAGTTGCGGAGGGCCTTCACTAAGTAGCTGAGGCTGGCTGCAAATCCAGATCCTCCTGTCTCAGCTTCCCACGTACTGAGATTACAAGTGTGTGCCACCACACCTGGCAAGGATTATCTTTTAAATTGCATAATACTTAAAAAAATTACTATAGCATCCTTCTCATAACCCCCTCTTTGTTTCTCTGCCGGCATCAGGCTGAGTGGTGCTTATGCGCCAGATCTGATCAGGTAAGACAGTCTTTTCAGCCTGGATAGACTACTAGGATGGCATTACATGCAGTCTGTGTACTAGAACTTAAGAAACGCGAGGTTACAGTGGTGGGTGTGGGTTGGGATGCTGGGGAGAAGAGAGAGGAAGGGAAGGCCTGTGGGCTGCTATTAGTAGCACCAGTTCTCTATTACTGGGGCAATGGTGAGTTTGGAAAGGAAGTCAGTGTAAACAGATCTCAGGTGCAAATGTTTTCTCAAAAACACATTACGTGTTTAGGAAAATGTTTACCATTCTTCAAATGTCATACAAACATTTTTGAAGTAATGCCTGTGCAGTGGTTTAATAGCATTAAACATTATACACATTGAGTAATAAAAAGAGGCTAAGAGAGCTGGATGCAGTGGTGATCCCTGTAATCCCAGCTGCTTGGGAAACTGAGACAGAAAGACTGAGTTCAAGGCCAGCCTTGGCAACTTACTGAGACCCTGTCTCAAAATAAACAATGAAAGGGGCTGGGGATGTAGCTCAGTGGTAGCGATTTTGCCTAGCATTCCTGATGCCCTAGGCTCCAAAAGCTAATTATCAGCCAGAATTGTCCAAATTCTCTCTCTTGTTCTTTTTCTTTGAATATTAGGATAATAATAAAGCATGAAAGTTCTTGCTGCATTCTCACTTGCTGGCTTTTCCATTTCTTAGCTGATGCTGTACAGTGGGGTACATGGCCACAGTGGGTCTGCCAGGTTTCCTGGACCTCACAGCTGAGTGGCTGAATCTTTACTTACGGTAAACTCAAGCGCACCTTTGTTGCATGTCCAAATGATGGAGGCATTCTAATTTATAATTTCACTTATAATTTTAATATTTTTTACAAGTTCTATATTATTGTGATATCTAATAATGCTATGGTAGCCAGTTACTTAGTCTCACAGCGCCTCAGTTTCTCATCTTTAAAATGTTCATAATCACAGTAGTAGGGAGGCTGAAATAGGTGGATTGCAGTTCACAGCCAGTCTAAGCACCATAGCGAGCCCTTTAGCTAGGCCCTGTTTCCAAATAAAATATAAAATAGGATTGGGGTGAAGCCCGAAGGTAGAATGCCCCTGGGCTCCATCCCCAGCACCATTAAAAAAAAAAAGTAATGAGAGCCGGACGTGGTGGCGCACACTTGTAATCCCAGCATTCGGGAGGCTGAGACTGGAGGATCCGGGTTCCTGGCCAGCCTCAGCTACCTAGTGAGGCACTCCGCAACTTAGACTCGGTTTCAAAATAAAGAATAAAAAATAGGGCTGGGGGTATAGCTCGGAGGTAGAATGCCCCTGAGTTCAATCCCAAGTACCGCAAAAAAAAAAAAAAAAAAAAAAAAAGTAATAATAGTAACTACCTCACAGGATTGTTTTGAGAATTAAATGAGTGTGTGTGTGTATTATCATATAGGTGCTAAATACTATGTTCTAGTGTGGACAGTCTGCCATTTGGTTGGTTGATTATATCCACATAATCAAGATTAACTACAGTTGAGTGGAAATTGTACATTTGTTTGAATTAAGGCTGTATGGGTCGGCCAAGAAAACAGTTTATACCTTTTGGATGAAAATGCAAAATTGATATAGTGATGTTCTTATTCCTTTGGAGAACTAAATATAAACAAATGTGGTTCAACAGCTCAGATCTTAAAACAAGGAAGTAAGGCTGTAGAAAAAAATGTCTTTGAGGGTGGTGTCAAGGATTGTTTTACAATTTTCAGGAGCAGGGCTGTAAAGCCTAGGACAGGATCATCTTTTTCTTCTGAATCCTTCTGTAAATACCTTTTATCTACCTCAGCTGATTCCTTTGCTCCCTGAAATAATTCCATTTTCTTTAGATCACACCCTTATCTGAAACCATGGTAACACATGTGTCAGAAATAAAAGTTTGGAATTTAGGAAGTTAAGGTGGCACATATATTGTATATTGTGAAAGCTTGTGTGGATAGACGCAATCATCCCATAATTGTACAAATTGAATTTCCCAGATAAGACATATTTACATTAAGTAGACTAACAAGACTATAAGTAGCTTCACGTTAGTGCAGGTCATGTTTTATTGACAATTATAGCTTTCAGAGTTTTTTCCATCTTTGGAAATAAAATAAGTATACAGGAGTGGGTCTGTGTGTATATAATTTTATATATGATTATATTCATCATAGTGCCTCTATCCTTGGCTAGATAGAGAGTTCTTGGAACATAGGGCTTGGCATACGGTAGATGCTCATTAAATGTTCATTAATTTGGATGAAAAACATTTAAAGATAATATCATTCATTGTTCAGTGCTACATGTTTCTGTAACTGAGTCCATGATAATATGTAATAGTTGCAGATTTATCATTTTTCTTAATTCCCAAAAGATAATGTATTTCTTGTAATAAAATTGTCCTAAGAGATTTGAAATAGGTGTTATAGATGACTGTACTTTTTTTTTTTTTAAGACAAACACTTGCTTTTACTGTTTTGCTGGTCATGAAGCCTATGTTTACAAGAATGGTTGACTTTTTAAAATTAGTTGTATTTAATTTTATATGATAACTTACAGAGGGTTACCTGTGGAACATATGTGCGAAGAAAATCCTGTTGTGGGTGCATATATTAAGTCCAGTAATGACGTAATCACAGTATAATAGTTTAACCTGTTGTTAGGAAAAAGTTTTTTGTGTTTTTTTTTTCCTATTACAAAAAGCAATGCCTATTGTGGAACTTTTATAAAAATGATAAAAAATAATGACACTTATATACTGTGTAATGATTTTTCTGTAATAATATGCCACATATGATGGTAGTCCCATAAGATTATAATGGATCTGGGCTTAGCGACATGGTAGCCACTGTAATGTCAAAGAGCAACACATTACTGTGTTGGTAGTGATGCTACCAACCTATCGCACTGTGATTGTATTAAAGTAAAATTAGGTGTGGTACAAATACTTGGTGATGATAATAAACAACTGATTCAGATGTATGTATTTACCATTTTTTTCTTATTTTAGAGTATAGTTTTATTTATAGCTACAACAAAGGTCATTGTAAGATAGTATTCTGTGTTACTGCAACAGTAGCTTTATGTATCTCTTGTTTAACCTGTCTCTCAATTGTATAAAGATGGCACATACCCTCTAGGTTTGTGTAAGTACAGTCTATGATGTGCACAATTATAAATGTATAATGACACATTTCTCAGAATATATAACTCTATTTTTAAGTTGTGTATGAGTGAATCTGCTTGTTGGGAATATCCCAAGTTCTCTCCAGAGTTATTTTGCCTTGAGAGATGCTGAAAAATAGAAATATCAGTTTTGTACTGCAGGTATTAGTTTAGAAAGCTAAGTAACTAGCATTGGTTAGCAGGAGCATTTTACCTTCTGATGGAATTAACTGTGATACAGCACTGTAAGGAGGTGGGGCCCAAGTCCCAGGTCCTGACTCCAGAGGTGTGTGTTCTGTTTGCTGATAATAACCAATGGAGATTTGAATCAGCACCTTTAGTTTCTCAGAATACCCTGGATACCTTTGTAGGTGTTCCAGAAGCTACCTGGCAGAAATCCAGGAGAAGTTACTAAAATGACAATTCTTGCTGTCCTGGGGTGAGACAGTGGATTGATTGCTCTGAATACCTGGTAGAGCTTGGGAGTTGACAGGAGATGGACATGTGGTACATTCATTAAACTAGGCTTAAGAGTCTATTGATAAGAATACTCATTTTGATAGGTAAATGTGGGTGGCTCGGGGAGACTTGGGATAAATGGTCTCTTCACCTTCATTTTTCTAAGTAATTTTACTTCCTAATTTTACATCCTGTGGGATGTGGATATACATAGATATACCTTTAAAACAACAACAAAACACACACTTACTGCATTTATTTTCCATTTATATTATTCATATCTTTTTTCTTCCACATAACTTTTAGTGGATACGTAATATTTCATTGTATGTATGTCCTATATATAGTCCTCCATTTTTGGACACTTAGATTTTTCTCAATCTTTAGGACAAGTAGTGTTACATTGACTAATATTGTAATTGTAATATTGCCATGTGCCTATGCATTATTTAGGGAAAATTGTTTTGAGCAGAATTATTGGGTCAAAATATTTGCCTATGTTTAACGGTTTTGGTACGATTGCTGACCACAGAAAGATTATACCAGTTTACTCTTTGGTATAGAGCCACTTGAGAGGTTTAGTATTTGCTTTTATTAGCTATTATCATTTTCTCCTTAATAGCTTTATTCAGGCTTGACTTTAAACTTTCCTCTCTTCTTTCAACTTTTAACATTGCTATTTTCCCTTTATGTGCCTTTTATAAGTAAGCTTTTCTTACTTTATGTTTATGTAGTGATTATATTTCTCAAAATTCGGGTTTGCAATTATTTCAGAACATGTTTAGCTATATAGGATAAGGTAGAAGATCTAAAAAAAAGTTTAAGCTTTTGATTTAGCCAGTTTCTTTACTATTACTTAATGAATCATCATCTCTTTTTCCATAGACGCCAGGAACTTGGTGTGTGTGTGTGTGTGTGTGTGTGTGTGTGTGTGTGTGTGTGTGTGTGTGTATTGGGGTGGGGGTGATATTCGGATTGAACCCAGGGGCATTCTGCCTCTGAGATACATCCCAGCTGTATTTTATTCATTTTTTTGAAACAGGGTTTTGCTAAATTATCATTTGGTCTTCTATTCTGTCCCACTTTTTTGTTATTTTATAGTTGTTATGGTATTTCTTTCTTGTTCCCCTCCAATATATAACATTAAGGTTTATATGAAGTTTATAATATATATGTATACACACACACACACCTTATTTTTCTTAATTGACTTGCTGGTAAATAGAGGAAATAGAGGAACTTTTTTTGTGTGTATTACTTTGTATCTCATCACTTCCTGATTCTCTCATTTATTTTTATATAATGACTTTTTCATTGGTTCTCTTAGATTTTCCAGGTAGATAATCATACCATCTGGAGCCAGCCATTTTTGTATAAGGATTTTTTCATGATTAATTTTCACTCATGAAAGCTGTGCTGGAATGATTATCTTAATTTCATTGACTTGAAATGATATTTCAGTATGGTACCATTGTGATTTGATCTACTTAGCTATCAAAAGAGTTTTAAAATATCTGGAAAACCACTCACCAAATGATCTCTAAGGACCCTTCAAGCTGAGAAGTTCTGTGACTCTATGTTAATGTCACATGACACCTGATAATATACACATCTCTCTGGTACTTGAAGTGCGTGCAACTTCCTTTATAATTGTTATCTAGCTCCACCCCCCTAGCAATGACTTTGAGCT
Organism: Graphiurus murinus; assembly: GCA_004027655.1. Lineage (NCBI taxonomy): Eukaryota > Metazoa > Chordata > Mammalia > Rodentia > Gliridae > Graphiurus > Graphiurus murinus. The sequence continues at coordinate 55,747 of PVLC010000800.1, forward strand.
TTTATACTTTTGCCTCTGTAGAGCTTGAAGATTTGTTTTCTTTGTGGTTTGGCATTGTAAATTAAAAGACAGAACTGAGAGACTACAGAATTTATATTGTGCAGCTTTGATAGTGTGTTTGCTTTCTGGTCAAGTGATAGAATTTTCTACTCTTTATTGTGGGTTTTCTTTTCAAGCCATGTTCCCGCCATAGGCTAAAGTTCTCTGGCCAGATTCTGTAATTGTTCAAACAGAGTGTAATGCAGCTGTTGGGAAGTGATACATAGACCTGGATGCAGTAAAGAGAGGGCAAAGTGTGAGAGGTAGAAGTTGAGAATCACCTGGTATGGCTACTCTTCTTTTTCTGGCATACTTCCAAATTATGATTGTCTTTCTGAACTCCTGGGTCTCTGTCTTGTTACTGATTTTCTGGCTTCCTATTTATTCTCATTCTTGAGGTATACCTTGTTTCCTTCCTACTTTGATGGGGAGTACCATTGCTTGTCTCCAGTGTGGAAAGTGGTCCTGCTTATTCCTCATATGTTCTTCTCTCATGTCACAAAACTGGCTGCAAAATGCCCTGACCAGTTGCAGTCATCTTACCTTGCAAAGGGTGTGGCAAAACATTGATTAAACTTGGGGTTCCTTATAACATAAATGCAGTAAGCTAACTCGAGAGAGATACTTCATAATGATGAGTTATCAGAGAATTATCGAATAGTAACCGAGTGGTTGAGTATTACAGAGAAGATAGTGAGGGATTAGTGTTACAATGAGAAAATGCTTCTGAAGAGTCTCTTGTATCTCCAGCCTTGATTTCTTCCCTGTGTCTGATTGCCGGTTGGAGCACTCCACTTTTGGATGACCCATAGGAAACTCATATTTTCTGTGTGTGCATCTGAATTTACCATATTCTTTTACAAAGACAATTTCGCCTCCAGAGGGTTTTTGTCTTTTATTATTTTTTAATTCTGTAATGTCGTCACCATCATACTAGTCGTTCAAGCCAGAAACTTGCAGACACATTTTTCTCCACTTTCCCACATGCTTACAGTCTTTGGATTCTATTTCTTGACAACATTGCCTCTCCATCCCCACTTCTTCTACTCTGGTTGGTCCCCCTCATCTGTCTCTGGAAGGTCATCTGACTGGTATCCCTGTGGCCAGGTGATCTTTTTAAAGCTCTCCTCTGATTCTCTTGTTATATAGCTTAAAACCCTTCAATAATCTCTGTTGCCTCTTTTTCAGTCTTATGTCTCCCTCTTCTGCTTCCCTTACAGTGTGTGATTTTGTTATTAAATACTGACTTTCTTTAATTTTTTTTTTTGTAAGTCTGTTCACTTTGGTACTGAAATATTCTGTCTCATCATCTGACTCTTGAGAAGTCTCAGCTTAAATGCTACGGCCCTAGGAAGTTTACTTCTGTGTTGTGCCCTTTCCCCTTGGCAAATACCCTATACTACTCTGTAACATTTGTAATGTATTATAATTACCTTATTTACTCATTGGTCTTTGTCTTGCTTTTGACTCTGTTGCTAGGACCATGTACAACATCCTTACTCTCATACTTGTGGTGCTGTGTCTATTAAAGGTAGATGCCTCATTCCAGATACTGTTTTAGGTGCAGTAATAAGACCGTGTTGTGGTTATTAACTGCTGTGTGATAAACCACTTCAAAATTTAGTAAATCATCAGTGATCTTTATGACTCATGATTTTATAATTTGTGTAGGACTCAGTGGGAGTAGTTTATCTGTTTCAACTGTTGTCAGCTTAGTGGAGGTAGGAATATCTACTTTCAAAATGGTGCAGTCACATGGCTGACACTTAACATTAGTTGCTGTCTAAGAGCTCAGGTAGAGTACCTACTTGATGCCTTTCCATGTTGTCTCAGCATGACTGGTGGGTTCTGTCAGGGAGTGCACAAGGAACACGTATTCCTTAGAGGCAGAGAGTGAATAGCCAGTCTTCAGAGAGGGTAAGCTTGGAACAGATGGAACATTATTTCTGCTGTATTCTATTGGTTAAAAAGACAAAGATTCAGCATAGACTTAAGGGAAGGAGAATTAAACTCCCATCCCTTGATGGAGAAAGTGACAGAGACTTACATAATATTTAATCTACTACACAGACCTAAAAAACAAAAACTACAAAAATTGTAGTAGATAGGAATTACTCCTATCTATACTTTCATCCTCCCAAGAATTATGACAATATATCATTAACAATAAAGCCACATTATGTGAAATTTAAAAAAATTATCTCTTTTCCCATTATTTTGAGACAGTTTTATTTAATGTTCTCTTTTTTGTTATTAACATGGTTTCTTAATTTTTAAGTTTTAATTGTACATTTAACTCATAATTTGATCAGTTTTAATTATTTTAAATTTCATTTTTCACAAATTCTCATTGTTACTACTCTTAAGTATATTTCTAGGTTGGGATTATTGTAACAAAGGGTTTGTATAGTACTTACTGCCAAACTGCCTTATAGGAATTTTTTTTTTCTTTTTTCTTTTTTTTGTGGTACTGGGGATGGAACCCAAGGGCATTCTACCTTTGAGCTATACCTCCAGTCCTATTTTATTTTATTTTTTTGAAACAGCATCTCACTAAGTTGCAGATGGCCTCACTAAGTTGCTGAGGCTGACCATGAACTTGGGATCCTCCTGTCTCAGCCTACCACGTTCTGGGATTACAAGCATGCACCACCATGCTCAGCTATAGGAAATAATTTATACTCAGCTTTTAGTGCAGAAGAGGACTCATTTGCCCATAACCTTTCTACCAGATAGTATTGTAAGTCATTTTTTTTTTTATCAATCTATTGGCAGAAATGAACTTTTGTTCTTATTTCTTCAATGGCTAAACTCTTTTGTCTATTTTGGGGGTTGTTCACTTTTTTTCTTTTTCTTTTTTGGTACTGGAGATTGAATGCAGGGGCATTTTACCTCCATACTATACCCCCAGCTCTATTTTATTTTGAAACAGGGTCTTGCTAAGTTGCTGAGGGTCTTTCTGAGCTGTTGAAGCTGGCTTCAACCCTGTGATCCTCCCGTCTCAGCCTCCCAAGTACTGGGATTACAGGTATGTGCCACACCTGGCTAGATGTTCACTTTTTTGTCTTACTGATTTTCAAGAGCTCTTTGTATATTGGAGATTTAGGGGAAAAAAAGAACTTTGCTTGTTATTTATCGCAAATATTCCCAATTTTGTTTTTGAAATTTACTTTTACTTCCTTTATTTTTATGAATAGCTATTCTATTTTTATGCAGTACTCTTATTTTATGGTTTTTGGTTTTCCAATAGTGTTGGAGTCACCTTATCCTAAGATTATAAAACTGTTAACACTAGATTAATGCTAATATTTTTATGGTTTCATATTTTTCATATACATCTTTGACCCATCTGGAAAAAAATTTTTTTTTTTTGTGGACAGAGACAATAAAGACCCAAATTTATTCATTTCAAATGACTAGACAATTTTTAAAGAATTGTTTATTAAACAGTTTATCTTTACTAAAGATTTGAAGCACTGCTTATATCCTAAATGCCCACATCCTTTTGGATCTGTTTCTGGAGTCTTGGTTTTATACCACTAAACTCTCTTTATGCATCAGTAACAATTCCCTGTAGCTTTTGGTGTGTTATAATATTTGGGTAGATCCAGGCTTTTCTTGTTATTCTCTGAAAAATTTGGCTGTTCTTACATGTTTATTCTCCTGACTTCTGATAGTTTTTTTTTTTTTTTTTTTTTAATTCCCTTTGGTTTTCTGGGTAGAAAATAACACAAACATTGGTGAATGTTACCTCTCCCTTTCTAGTATTTATACCTCTTATTTTGTTTGCTTATCTAATTCCTTTGGCTACCACTTTTAGAACAATTTTAGTAATGATGACAGCTAAGTTTCTTGGTGCCTGACTTTAATGGTAATGTTTTGAATTTTGTTTTTTTTAAGCATTGTGCTAGCTTTGGCTAGGATGTACACATATGCATATGTGTGCTCTTTAAATCATACATGGTATTTTCTAGTAGTGAAAGATGTTGAATGTTATAAATATAATGCCTTTTTTTGCTTCTCGATATAAAAATATTTTCTGGCTTGTGTCATGCAAGTATGAAGAATTAATAGATTTTTTTCTATTATCAAATTATGCTTATGATCTGGAGTAAACATTATCTGTAATATATTATGTTTCAAATATATTATGAGTTTACTTGTTAATATTTTCTTCTGGACAATTGCAGCCATATTCATAAGTGTACCAGGCATGCAGTTCTATTTATATGTTATTCCTGTCAAGTTTAGAGCCAGTATTATACTAGTTTCATCAAAAGAACAGGGAGACTTGAGACTTTCTTTTCTTTTAGCTCTGAAATAGTTTAAATAGCATGAGATTGAAAGTATTGTGGGGTAGCAGTTTATTTTCTCAGCTTCTTCCTTGGTTATTTATGTTTTAACTTTTAATTCCTTGGATCAATTTGAATAATTCATATTTTCCTAGAAAAATCACTCATCTAGACTTGTTCATTAGTACAATTTAATAAGTATTAGGGTTATTTTCCCTTTTTCCCCCCTTGGTGATTCTTAATTTTGTGATTATTCCTTGGTAGAAACAAGTCTGAGCTCAGTTTCCCTTTACTTGTTATCTTTTCACTACTCTGGCTAAGCTTGCAGTAGTTTTAAATGTAGAATTATTGTATGTTTTACATATTGCTGGTGGTTGCAGGATCATTAGAACATACATGCCACAGCAATTATACATATTTCTATTTGAAAATTAATTTCAATCAAAATCTATCTCTTAATAGTCTTAAGATTGAACTGTTAGATTTGGCAAAATCCTATACTAGTTAGTACCAGTGAATCTAGCTGAATTAAGACAAAATTTTCCTTGCTCTGTCAGTGTTGTACATTCCCACAAAATAAAACTTCATGATTAAAATAAACTGTGAAACCTTTAGAAGTTGAAAACAGATCTAGGTTACATGGACAAAATAATTTCCTGAAAACAATTAGAAATACTGAATAAAACATATTTAAATATTTTTTGAACTAGCATGGCAGTAAGAAATTATCAGACCAGTCGGTCATGGTGGCACAGGCTTGTAATCCCAGCACTTGGGAGGCTGAGACTGGAGGATCCGAGTTCGCAGCCAGCCTCAGCTACCTAATGAGGCACTCATAACTTAGTGAGACCCTGTTTCAAAATAAAGAATAAAAAATAGGGCTGGGGGTATAGCTCGGAGGTAGAATGCCCCTGAGTTCAATCCCCAGTACCGCAAAAAAAAAAAAAAAAAAAAAAAAAGAAATTACCAGGCCAACATCTGTATGAAAGCAGTAATTCAGAATAGTAAGCAGACTATTAAGACTTCTCCTTGCCCCCCATCCCCCGCAGTATGTTTGCCACATTTTAAGACAATTTTACTTTGGTTTTGAAGGCCTCACAAGGCATAGAAGATAGAAATGAAAGCCCAGCTTGGCCCAAAGGGGAAAGGAGTCTAATAGGAAATTCCTTTCCTATGAATCTGGGACTTTAAAGAGCTGTGCTTGTAGAGTGTGGGCGAACCAAGAGTGAAACCCTCCCCTACTCTTGCCCATAGAAGACTGAAAGACCTGGAAAAATACATATTCATTCCTAAGTAGTTATAACCACAGACCTTCCCTCTCCTGGATTTGTATGAATTCATTTCATGTAGGTCATCCATAAAACCCCCTCAAGCTGTGATTTAAAGTGGTAGTATATGTACCTAGATATGAAAATCCTCAGGTAGAATACGTCTTTATCATAGGCCCCAGGAAATTCCCACAAATAATTTTCCAAAGAATTAGCCACAATAAATTATGACCAAGTACACAAGGAAAGAAGGCACCATGAGTAAGAAGCAGCAGAAATACTAATAGAAATAGATCCTCAAAAGCTTCAGATACTGAAATTATCAAACACATTATAAAACAACTGTGTTTATTATGTTTAACAAGAAGATAGAAATTTTCTGCAGTGAACAGGAAACTTAATGAATTTGAAAAAGACCTGAATAAAACTTCTAGAAGTGAAAAATATGGTAATAAATTATAATGTAAAACTTGGTGCGGTCAAAGCAGATTAGAGAAAAAAAACTAAAGACTTAAGGAAATAGAAGAGAAAATATATGATACAGAATGTATTACAGACAAGGAAATAGACAAAAACCAGAAGGTTAAGCCATATAACCTCATAAATCCTATGATGCGAAGTCTAACATGTATTTCATCAAGTTTTCCAGAAGCAGAAAGGAAAAGTACTGGGAAAGGAGGAGGCAGTGTTTGAAGAGATAATTGGGAATTTTTTTTCAGGGCTGATGAAAAACACTAGTACATGCATTTAAGAAGTTCAGAATTGCAATCATAAAATAAATGCATATTTAGACCTACCCTAGCAAAGTGGAGAACACCAGCAGCAAAGAGAATATGTTAAAAGTTGTGGGAGAGCAACAGACATTACTTTCACAGTAGCAGAGGCAGTTATATGAATACTTGACTGCTCAGGAGTAGAAAAGTCAGAAAACAGCAGAGTGACATTTCAGTATGCTATACAATATTCTCTGTAAAGAAAGTATGTATAATTGGGCTTTGTGGTGCATTCCTGTAATTTCATTACTTGGGAGGCTGAGATGGGAAGCTCTCAAGTTCGAAGCCAGCCTCAGCAACTTAGACCCTGTTTTAAAATTTAAAAATTGGGCTGGGGTGTATACCTTGGAGGTAGAATGCCCCTGGGTTCAGTTTCCAGCAAAGCACAAGATGTGTATGTGCGCACGCGCGCGCACATACACAGACAGTCTCTCTCTCTCTCTCTGTATTTCTATTCAACTCATTTATAATGAAAGTTTCTAATATAACTAAATTTTGAGCTTCATCTAATTATTTCATTCTTAGAAAAATTGTGTTCACTCTTTGTGAGCATGTGTTTTCATTTGTTTGTTTTGTTTTGATGTGCTGGGGATTGAATCCAGGTCTTTATGAATGCTCTACCACTGAAGTATATCCCTAGCTCGGTGGTTAATCTCAGTAACAGATACTGTTTGATGATGCTTTTGTCAATACATTATTCTAACTTTTGGATCTTTGCTTTGTTCACAATCTTCATTGTTCTTGGAAATCTCTTGTGGTGATTAATAGATATTTTTAAGTCTTGCTATATCAGTGATTTAATTATATTCATCTTTGAAATATTAAAAGTCAAACCAAGAATAATTTGCAGAAAGTCATATCTTGGTATTGGCAAAAATAAGTGTTGGAAATGATTTACCTCCCTCCTCCTGACACACAGTTCCAAGGGAAAAGTAATTGGAGATTTGTTTTTAACCAATGACAAAGGTTTAGCATAAATGAGAACCTAGAATATGGGGAGAGTAAACAAAGTTAGGTAGACCTCAATTAGAATTTGGCTTTATCACTTACTTATGCATTCTCATTTGCAAAATAGGAGTAAGTCTACCTTTGAGGTGTATTGTTGGGGAAGAGTATTGTTTGTAAAAGCACTGAATACAGTCTGTGACTCTTAGTAGATTCCCAGTAAATAGCAACTTAAAAACTGTTACTGCTTTTTTTTTTTTTTTTTTTTTTTGCGGTACTTGGGATTGAACTCAGGGGCATTCTGCCTCCGAGCTATACCCCCAGCCCTATTTTTTATTCTTTATTTTGAAACCGAGTCTCACTAAGTTTCAGAGTGCCTCACTAGGTAGCTGAGGCTGGCCACGAACCCGGATCCTCCGGTCTCAGCCTCCCGAATGCTGGGTGTTACTGCTGAGTGAAAAAGAAGCGTGAGTTGAATCTGGCAAGGAATTTGAAATTGTCTGTTGTACATATGACATAAAAGAATTGATTATAGTTTCAGTATTAAAAGAATCAATACACACACTTCTTAATGACAGTTAATTTGTGGTTAATGTGTATTTTTTAGAAATTTAGCCCAAGATTGGTTATAAAATATGTACCTAAAACCACACTTTAGTGTTCAGAAGTTTAATTTATTATTCTCCAATAACTTATAGTAACAACCATCAGACCACTTTAATGAATTGAACAGCATTTGCACTGAGAATAGTAACTTGTATAAAATATTTCATAGGGCTAAATTTTTATTTTTTATTTATAGTCAAGATATGAGATTGAATTGTTTTATGATGTAGAATTACTTGTCTACCTTGCAAATTATTTTCTAGTTTTTCTTAATATTCAGGCTTTTTTTTTCAATGAGTGATAACTATATAGAATATATTAACTGATTGCATTTTTAAACTACACTCCTTATTAATATGGTAAAATTAAAATAAGACAATTCACAGGTTTTTACTTTTGGACCTTGGCATCATTTTTTGAATAGTGGTTTACAGGAACATGTTATTTTTGTACCTTTGAGTTACTCAAATTACAGAGACACCAAAAACAAAGCAGACATTTCCTGTCTCTCAGGAAGTTCTAGTATCTTCAATCAAACACTTTGAAAGTGATTTGGATAAAAATAGTGACACAGCTTTATCTAAGCACACATACACAAATGCTTCCTATTAAACATCTTAAGTGTTTAAATTTTCTTGATTTACTTTAGACACTCATGTGATGCAGAACTTGAGCAGCAGCAAGTTTTTGTGCAGTTAGATCATGTGATATTAGTATTCATGCTGTACTGCTTTTGATCTTGGAGGTAATCCCTTGTAATCACAAACTTTAAAGAACATTAAGATTATACTTTCTAAATTGATATATTTTGCATTAGTAAAAAATACACAGGATTAGAAATGACACTGTATAAAGCTCATTTAGATTTTTTTTCTTGTTTACATTTGGCTTTGTATTTCATATTTTGAGTTTTGGTTGTTTATATACCACAGGCTGGTAGTTTCTTTTTAAATAGTGTATTGTGTATAAAATTATAGGTTAAATTTGCTTGAGCATGGTTTATCTTTTATGCCCTCTAATCTTTTATACTTTGAAAACTGTATTTTTTCCATCTTATGATATCAAACTTTTGTGTATCAAAGGGAGTCCTTATAGGAATGGAAATTACTATTGTTAGTTAAATAGGTTTTATTCATATGTAGTTAGCTTTTTTTTTTTTTGCAAAAGCAAAGAAATTGTATCTTCACATTCTATAATACTATTAAGAAAACTGATAGGTTAAAGAAAGAAATGTACACAGTTCATGTAGTGGTCCATTTTGAAGGATAATACTAAACAGACTTTTCTAGTTAGTCATAATTGCTTATATAAAATAAGTGATGATGCTAACAGGTTTTACTAGGTTACTTTTGCTGAGGAAACATCTCATTTTGATGTATGAAATAGCAGGGTAGATTTTCTTTTCTTTTTTTTTTTGACAGTCTGTG
>PVLC010000800.1:65196-121340 GCA_004027655.1 Graphiurus murinus
GACATCCATGCACATATTTCTCATTAACCCTTCCCCAATTCCCACCCACCCTCCCCCTATCCCCTGGTCAGTTTAGTGATTGACTTTGATGTGATCTTGTAAGTACATCATGCTCATTAGGGTGTCCCCCCTCCTCCCATTACCTTCCATTAAGTCAAATTTTTTGTTCACCTAAGAATTCTCTTTCACCTGGAGTCCCAGGGTAGATTTTCTGTGAGAAAATCAAAGTAAGCTGGGCGTGGTGGCGCATGCTTGTAATTCCAGCATTCCGGAGGCTGAGACAGGTTCGAGGCCAGACTCAGCTACCTAGTGAGGCACTCTGTAACTTTGTGAGACTCGGTTTCAAAATACAGAATAAAAAATAGAGCTGGGGGTTCAGCTCGGAGGTAGAATGCCCCTGAGTTCAATCCCCAGTACCGCAAAAAAAAAAAAAAAAGAAAGAAAATCAAAGTATTCTCTTCAATGGCTTAACAATTGTGGGTGATAGTACAGAAGTCAATGGAAAGTTTTAATTTAAAACTGTAAAAAAAAAACAAAAAAAAAACTGTAGTACCAGAGCCGGGTGTGGTGGTGCACGCTTGTAATCCCAGCATTCGGGAGGCTGAGACCGGAGGATCCGGGTTCGCGGCCAGCCTCAGCTACCTAGTGAGGCACTCCGCAACTTAGTGAGACCCGGTTTCAAAATAAAGAATAAAAAACAGGGCTGGGGGTATAGCTCGGAGGTAGAATGCCCCTGAGTTCAATCCCAAGTACCGCAAAAAAAATAAATAAATAAAACTGTAGTACCATAGTGTTTTTTTCTCTTAAATAAGAATTATCCTTTACAAAAGAGTTCATGTAAGAAATTATTACAGTATCGAAAGAACCAATGAAAAATTTGAAAATACATTTTTTTTTTTTTGGTGTTCTGGGGATTGAACCCAGGAGCATTCTACAACTCAGCTACATCCCCAGCCCTATTTTTTTTATTATTATTATTTTTTATTTTGAAACAGGGTCTCACTGAGTTGCAGAGGACCTCACCAAGTTGCAGAGGCTGGCTGTGAACCTGCAATCCTCCTGTCTCAGCCTCCCGAGTACTGGGATTACAAGTATGCACCACCACACCTGGCTCTAGTTGATTTTGATAATATTTTTAGAATTTTAGTATTTGAAGAGACCAATAAATTATTGTCAATATTGTGATAATGACATTGTGGTTATGTAAGAAAGAATCTATACTTTTCATCTGTAACATGTCTGTAGGGTGAAATGACATGAGGTCTGGGACAGGTGAATAAACATAGCAGAATCTGGTAATTTATTTTGCCTTGATCATGTCTATAGAAGGTCATTATTCTATTTTTACTTCATTTGTATATGTTTATAAAATTGCATTAAAAAATTAGAGATTACCAGGGGGTAGAGGAAGAGTATTGGGGAATTATTGTTTAACTGGTACAGTGCGTTTTTGAAATGATAAAAATTCTGAAAGTGAATAGTGGTGATGATGGTGCAACAGTATAAATGTACTTAATGACACCGAGTCATACAACTACAAATGGTTTAAATGGTAAATTTATGTTATGTATGTTTTATAATAATAAGTCAGTAAAAATGAGTCACAATAACAGTAATCCCCAAGAACCACCGTATTTTTGGGAAACCTTTGAGAACATGGTAACGGGCAGGAGGGGAATGAGAAGGAAGGGGATGAGCAGGGTGCTGCATGTTGCTGACCTGTTGGCTTCTGCAGGGGAGGAGCTGATAAACAGGGGAGGAGCTGGAGGGCTGATAAACTGGCTTTTTAAATGTCTTGGAGAACTGGGCTTGGTGGCCACACACCTGTAATTCCAGGACTCCAGAGGCTGAGACAAGAGGATCATAGGTTCAAGGCCAGCCTGAGCAATTTAGCAAGACCCTTGGCAACTTAGTGAGACCCTGTTTCAAAATAAAAATAAAAAAACAAAACAAAACAAAATAAAGATCTGAGGGTTTTGCTCCATGGTAGAATGACCCTAGGTCCTAGGTTCAACTTCCCAGTACTGAAGAAAAGAAAAGAAAAATGAAACAAAACAAAAACAAACAAACAAAAAAACAGTGTCTTAGAGATCACCTCTTCTTCCTCTTCTTTTCTTACTAACTTTATCCTCCTTTGATATGGAGAGAAGGAAAAGTATTTATGTGTTCTAAATGCAGCTTAGTGATTTGTGAGAATAGTTTAGTGGGCTGCTGTCAACATTTTTTAAAACTTAGAAAATATAAAGTACATTATGCACAGTAAATATAAATGTGGTTATTTCAGTTACATAGCATGTAGAGTTGTGATATGAAACTTCTTCCTTAGCGCAGGACATTCTTTTGAGGAGGAGGAGGAGTATGCAGAATATGGGTGGCCATGTAGCAAGTAGAAAGCAAATGTCAAGTTTTACACAGAGGGGCTTGGACAAATTCAGCATTTTGCCCTCTTTTCATACATTAGACAACTGGGAGGAGCAGTTGACTAGGAAGATCTGACAAGGCTAGTCCATCAGTAGTGATGAATAAACTATGCACAAAGTGAGGGGAGTAGGTGGAATGGTAGCTTGGAGATGCTGATCTTATTTTTGGGTCTTTGTATCAGTGAAAAATACATATCAGTTGGTACTCAATCACTTTTTGAGGTAGGGTCTTTATTGTAATCTGTTTATTTGCAGAACTCAAGCATAGCAGATGCTAAGTAACGCTATCTTTATATTTGCACAAATATTATTTTTGTTAAAAATGTGTGAAAATTTGCTAATATTAAATAAAGATTACTTAAAATATTAGCTACAGACTGTCTTGCTTTTTTAGCCTTTAAAAAATACTGAGCCAGGCATAGTGGCACACTCCTGTAATACCAGTACTTGAGAGACTAAGAAAGGAGGATTGCAGGTTCGAGGATAGATAGCCTCAGCAACTTAGACTCAGCAACCTAGCAAGACCCTGTTTCAAAATAAAAAGTAAAGTAGGTTCAGGGGTGTAGCTCAGAGGTAGAATATTCCTGGGTTCAATCCTAAATAACACACACACACCACCACCACCACCACCACCACCACCACCACTACCAACAACAACAACAACAACAAAACAAAAATCCTCTAGAGGTATTTTATTTCCTGAAATATTGTATGGACTATGAGTAAATGATATGTATCAGTTTTGTTCTATCAAAGTAATTTAATATGGTGATTAGATGAGAGGGGAGTTGACAAGACCTGTAATAATCAGGTGTTAATACTGAATTGTTTGTAAACTGCATTTATTCCTTATCTTTGGGGTGATTCTTTTCAGCTTTGATATTTTATAATCTTAAAAAATGTATGAAAGCCGGGCGTGGTGGCACATGCTTGTAATCCCAGCATTCGGGAGGCTGAGACCGGAGGATCCGGGTTCGTGGCCAGCCTCAGCTACCTAGTGAGACACTCCGCAACTTAGTGAGACCCGGTTTCAAAATAAAGAATAAAAAATAGGGCTGGGGGTGTAGCTCGGAGGTAAAATGCCCCTGAGTTCAATCCCCAGAATCGCAAAAAAAAAAATGTATGAAATATTTTTGATGGATAAACATATATCTTTTTAACTGATTAGTGTAGTTGGATTTGTCTTAAAAAAGGACTGAGTCTTTGGATTTGAATGATAAGTCACTGACAGGAGGTCTTTAACATTTTTTTCCCCCTCTGAACAGATGTCTTGGCCTGCAGTGACTCCAAATCCCATAATCCTTCCAATTTCCCCTGTACTAAATAAGTTTCAAAAAAGTGACATTTTTATTGTAAGTGATTGACTTAATTCAGGCAAATATTGCAGCTGAGTAAAGACTTCATCCCAATGAGGAATACTTTGGTATGAATAAAATGTTAGATTTTTTATTTTTACTCTTAAGAATTTAATGTATGATGTTCTCCCCCCCATATCTGTATTCTGAATGTTTTTGTGTAATAAACTTTCTTCAGTTGAAACTTTTTATGCTCTACTATGCTGAATTGTTAAACTATTTGATATATATTTTTTTAAATGACATTTAAAACCAGTCAAGATTCAGGTAGGAAATCATAACCACAGTAGGTCATTCAAAAGAGAAAAGTTAATCCAGGAACTAGTTTCACAGAAAATGAAATTGCTTAGGATCCCAACTGGGAACTGTGAGACAACCCAGATTATTTATTTATTTATTTATTTATTTATTTATTTATTTATTTATTTATTTATTTATTTATTTATTTATTTATATTGGTGCATTGTAATCATAAATCTTTGTTAGGTACATGCTGATAGAGGCATACATGCACCCATCTCTCATTTAACCCTTCCCAAATTCCCCGCCCCCCCCCCCATGTTCAGTTTAGTGATTGACTTTGATATGTTTGTGAAAGTACATCGTGTGCATTAGGGACAACCCAGATATTAACCACAGACAGAAGCCTGCATGTTCCCATTAGGTCTGGAGGGAAGATAAGAAGTGTTAGCAAAGTACAAGGAGAAAACAGAGCCATAGTAGAGTTGCACCTGGAAACTGAATCATCACAGGGATGAATAACCTGGAGGGAACTGGGCTTAGAGGAGACAGCTTCTGCCAAGGATGCCACCAGACATAGGGAAGGAGAAGAAAAATACTGGTTTCTCTCACTTCTGCCTACTAGTTACCCATCAGAGCCTTCCCACTGTCTAGATCTTCCTGGACAAATCACTGTAAATGGCAAGGTTGCTTGGGATATGCAGTTACCTGTGATACAGAAAGCAGGGTGAGTGTGGAGAATGGATCTGAATGCAGTGTAGTTGACCAGCTCAACAGCTACTTTGCCAGTGTATAGTAGTCATCAATATGCCCATGTGCCTGTGTAGCACTAGATACTAATATGATTTGGGCCAGGGAAAACTGTATTTTTAAACAATGGAAAAATAATTCCCTAAAAACCAATATTAAGTTTAATTCAAACCTTTACTGAGTGGTATTATAGCGTTAGGTAAATGAGTTATAAAGATGAAAACAATTGGTTCTTGCTTTTGTAGTACTCAGAGTCTACCAAAAGAGTTAGTTTAAAAAAAAACAATTTCAATAGAATGTGTGATAAGTTAAATATGGGCACTTTTTTTTTTGTAGGCATACAAAGCAGTAGCATTTAATCCAGTTTTGTTGTTTGTGGAACACTTTGAACAGGTTAGGAAATTTGAGCCAAGCTTCCTCAGACCTGATCAAGAAGGGTCTTTGCGAGAAGCAGGAAAAGCGTGAGCACAAATGCCTGAGAGCCGTAAGCATGTGTATGAAACCGGAGCATCGGGTTTGTGTCATACAGGGCCATAAAATGGGATTGGAGGGCCAGGGAGAGGCCAGGTTATTTTTATTCTCAAGCTGACCTGGAGCTATTTGAAAGGGTGGAGGAATGGCCTGATTAATTTTGTTTTAGCTGTATGTTTCCACACAGTGTAGAAGATGAATTTGGAGCCGGGCGTGGTGGTGCATGCTTGTAATCCCATTCATTCGGGAGGCTGAGACCAGAGGATCCAGGTTCGCGGCCAGCCTCAGCTACCTAGTGAGGCACTCCGCAACTTAATGAGACTTGGTTTCAAACTAAAGAATAAAAAAAAAAAAAAAATAGGGCTGGGGGTATAGCTCGGAGGTAGAATGTCCCTGAGTTCAATCCCCAGTACCGCAAAAAAAAAAAAAAAAAAAAAAAAAAGATGAATTTGGGAATGTGTTGTACTATATAGGTAGCAGACCTGTTGAGAGGTAATTACATTTTTCAGACAGTAGAGGAGTAGGGATGATGGACATGAATGTAAACTCTCAATTTTCTTCTTCCTTTTTTTTTTTGTGGTACTGGGGATGGAACCCCCCAGGGGCATTCTACCTCTGGGCTTTACTCCTAGACCTATTTTTAAAATATTTTATTTGGAAACAGGGTCTCACTAAGTCACAGAGGGCCTCACTAAGTTGCTAAGGCTGGCTTTGAATCTGTGATCATCCTGTCTCAGCCTTCCAAGTACCGGGATTATAAGTGTTTGCCACAATGCCCAGATGGTTTCTCTTATTTATTTTTTTGGAGTACTGGGGATTGAACCCAGGGGCATTCTACCTCCAAGCTTACCCCCAGCCCTATTTTTTTAAATCTTTATTTTGAAACAGGGTCTCACTAAGTTGCGGAGGGCCTCACTAGGTAGCTGAAGCTGGCCGCGAACCCGGATCCTCTGGTTTTAGCCTCCCAAATGCTGGGATTATAAGTGTGTGTAACCACGCCCAGCAGTTTCTTCTTTTTATGTCAAGTTATTCATTTCATCTTAAGTGCTTCATAGTGTCAAGCTCTTAGCCCATGCCATACTTTGATACATATTCTTTTATGTTATTTGAAAACTCAGTATAATAATATAACAAAAACAATTACACATGATGATATTCTGATACTTATTCTCCTTAAAAAAAAAAAAACAAAAAACAAACAGTCAGGGCTAGGAATAGGAGTGAGTCACAGACTGCTCTCTAGAAGCAGTAATGGAAGGACAAATGAGATGTAGTGTTGGAAGGGCGCTTTGCTTTTCTGGAGCCAGGTGACTTCTATGTTACTAAAGTCTCATGGAATGCAGTAATTTCATGGGAACTTGAGAAAAATTTCCTATATTCCCTAAAGTAGCTTCTGATATCAAAGAGTGATAGATTTACGGTGTGACATTTACTTTTGGTAAATATATCTTTTAAAATACCAAAATCCTGCATTTGAAAAAGATCCATTTTACAAATTGATTCTAATGTATATTCTCTAATTTATTCCGATAATACATGGGAGATAGGTGTTATTAGTGTTATTTTCTCTTTTTTCTTACACATTCAAATCTAGGTTATCTTACTCAAACAATAATGGGATTCCTACTATATCATAGATGAGCAAAAGTCTATAATCTGAGGTAGTATTAAGTCCTAATACAAAGAGGCCTAAGATATAAGTTAAATAAGAAATATAAATACTGTATTGAAGGATTTTTAAGGACAGCATTAGACTATGTCTGTTTTTCCACATTTTAATGTCTCTAAAATCAGCAAACATCTTAAAATCTGGTGGCATTTTTTGATTTGAAGAAAGTTATCTTTTGAGGATGATAAATGCCTATAGATCTGGGAGGATGAGGAATTTTGTTAAGTGGGAAAAGTTCTATCAAAAGGCACCAGGCCTGAAGGCTGTGACATGCTAAGGGGGTGATAAGTACTTTGGGGAGACTGACATTTAGGGCTCAAGAATGATGTAAGAGGGGACACAGGTAGGTTGGATCCATTTCTTGGGAGACTTTGGAATCGAGTTGTAGAGAGGTAGAATTTCATGGGCGACTAGGACTGTAGCACCAGCTAGCTGAGACCAGCTGTGCTGGAGTAGGAAAATAAATCTGATCTGTGTGAGTGGTATGTCTCCTGTCATGCATTTAGCAGGAAGTGGGGAAATTCAGGTCTGGAGATCAGAAGAATAGCCAGGACTGATAGTAAAGATTTACGACATACCTGGTTTTAATTGAATACATTTCAGGGGATGAGATCCTTGAGGAAAATAGGTTATTAGAGAGCCAGGGAGGTCTATATTTTTCAATAGGTTTTAGGTATAATTCACATACCAAATAGTATACAATCCGGTGTCTCTCAGACATAGAGTTGTGTAACCACCACTACAGTCAATTTTAGAACATTTTCATCATTCTTCCAATAAATTTTGTATTGCCTTTTTTCCATTTATGCAGAAAAGACAACGGTATTTTGATAGGGATTACATTGAATCAGTAGATCCTTTGGGTAATATTAATATAACATTAATAAATATTCCTACTCATGAACATGGGATGTCTTTCCCTTTATTTAGGTCTTTAATTTGTTTCAGCAATATTATATAATTTTTCAGTGTTTAAATCTTGCACCTCCTTGTTAAATTTATTTCTAAGTATGTTACTCTTTTAAATCCTATTATAAATGGAATGGCTATCTTAGTTTCCTTTTGGGGTCATTCATCGCAGATATATGGGGATAAACTGATTGTTGAGTATTGTTGATACTCTGCAGCAACTTTGAAATTATTAGCTCTAGTACCTTTCTTATGGATTTTCAGTAGATGAGATTATTTTATCTATTAAATAGAGGTAGTATTTTACCTTGGTCCTGATCTGGATGACATTTAAAATTTTTCTTGCCTAATTGCTCCATCTAGAATTCCAGTGTATTGCTGAATAGCAGTGGTAAAAGTGGGTGTCTTAGTCTTTTTTTATCTGCAAAGGAAAGCTTTCAATTTTTTACCAGTGCATTTTCTTATACTGAGAAAGTTCCCTTCAGTTTCTTGTTTTCTAAGTTTTTTTTTTTAACACAAAAGCATATTTGAATATTGTCAGGTGCTTTTTCTGAGCAATGGAGAGGGGGAGGGAGGGAGGAAGGGAGGGAGGGAGAGAGAGAGAGGGTTCTATTAAATTGTATTGCATTGATTTTCTTAGGTTGAGCCATCCTTGCATTCCTGTGACTAGTCCCACTTGGCCATGGAATATAACTCTTTTAATATGCTGCTGTATTCAGTTTGCTAGAACTTTGTTGAGGAATTTTGCATTTGTATTCCTAAGATATATTGGTCTGCAGTTTTCATGTGTTGTCTTTGTTGTTGGTATTAGTAATATTGACTTCATAGAATGAGATAGGAAGTGTTCACTCTCTTTGATTTTGGGAAAAAGTTGAAAAGAATTTGACTTTTTAAATCTTTGGTAGAATTCAAGTGAAGCTATCTGTGCCTGAACTTTGATTTGTTAGAGGTGTTTGATTGCTTATTCAATCTCTTTGGTTGTTATAGGTCAGTTGAGATTTTTCTATTCCTTCTTGAGTCCATTTAGGTTATTTGTGTGGTTCTAGAAGTTTGTCCATTTATGTATGTTATCTAGTTTATTGGCAGACAGTTGTTCATAGTTTTTTAATGTATTTATTTCTGTAGGGTTGACAGTAATATTTATGTTTTCCTTTAGGATTTTTCCTTTTTTTTTGGTGGTACTAGGGATTGAACTCAGGGGCATTTTACCTCTGAGCTATACCCTCAGCCCTATTTTCTATTTTTATGTTTTATTTTTGTGGTACTGGGATTGAACCCAGGGGAATTTTACCTCCCAGCTACAGCCCCAACCCTATTTCTTATTTATTTTGAAACAGGGTCTCACTAAGTTATGGAGGGCTTCACTAAGTATCTGAGGCTGGCTGTGAGCCTGTGATCATCCTATCTCAGCCTCCCACGCACTGGGATTGTATGTTTTATTTTGAAACAGGGTCTCACTAAGTTGCAGAGGGCCTCACCAGGTTGCTGAGGCTGGTTGCAAACCTGTGACGCTCCTGTCTCTAGCCTCCCAAGTACTGGGATCCCCACATGTGACTAATATCGATCTTTTTCAAGACCTACTTTTGGTTTTGTTGATTCCTTCTGTTGCTTGTTTATTCTCTAATCTTAATAATTTCCTTTCTTCTGCTAGTTTTTTTTCTCTTCTTTTTCTCAGTTCTTACTGTCTAAATTAGGTTATTGATTTGAGACTCTGTGTGTGTGTGTGTGTGTGTGTGTCTACCTTCAAACTATACATCCAGCCCTTTTTATTTTCTGTTTTGAAACAGAGTCTCTCTAGGTTGCTGAAAGTCTCACTAGTTTGCTGAGGCTGGTCTCCAACCTGCAGTCCTTCTGTCTCAACTTCCCAAGTACTGGGAATACAGAACTGTGACACTATGCCCAGCTTGACATTTTCTTCTTAATGTTAGAATTTACATCAATAAAAATCCATTCAAACAGTGCCTTCACTATATTCCATAAGTTTTTTTATGTTTTACTTTAAGTACTATTCATCTCTAATTTTTTATTTCTCTTGTTCTTTAATTCCTACATATTTGTGAATTTTCCAATTTTCCTTTTGTTTTAGCTTTATTCCATTGTGGCCATGAGAGATAGTTACTGTAACTTGTTAGTATTTCTATGGGAAGGGAGAACTTGGAGCTTTCTACTTTGCTGTTTTGCTTATAGCACTCTTTATTTTTTTTTTTGTGGTACTGGGGATTGAACTCAGGGGCGTTCTACCTTCGATTATAGCACTCTTCATTGTGGTTTTGAAAGTTTTACCTGATGACTAAAGATGTGGAGCATCTTTTCATGTACTACTGGGCATTTGTATATCTTTCTTGAATATTTGTATATTCAAATATTTTGCCCAATTTTTAATTGGATTATTTGCCTTTCCATTTTAAATTTTAAGGATTATTTCTGTATTTTAGATACAAGTTCCTTATCATACATATATGATTTAGAAATATTTTTCTTCCATTCTGTGGGAGGTTCTTTATTTTCACTTTGTTAAAATGAATTGTTGTCGTGGACAAACATAGAAATTTTGAATTTTGAGGATTCCCAATGCATCTTTTTTTTTATTATTTTTTTTTATTACTTATGCCTTTGGTGTCTGTCATACCTAAAAAACAAACAAACCAAAAAAACTAACAGGTTTGCACAGAAAATTGAGCAAGTGAAGAAAACTGAGATGTCAGAAAAGAAGTAGGAGAGAACTTTTTCAGATAATCAGGTGAAAGAGTTTGAATTTATGGTGGCTAATTGCATCATATACTGCAATGAGTATTTGATGAAGAACAGAAGCAATAGGAGAAGCATGAAAGGTAGACTGTTAGTGTCAGAAAGGGCTTTTGGCATTGGGAGTGGAGGGTGGCCCAGGTAGCTAGGGATCAGAATGGTCATTGGGTCCTGCATTTACTAATTTTACTTTTAAATGCTGATTACAAGGACTCGCTGAGTTGTGATGCAGAATTATGGTTAAGTTTCTCATAGTTACACTTCATTATGCTTCACTATTTTCCCTTGGTTGTTGTTTTTGAGATGTTTGCTCAGTTTTGACTCTTGTCTGAGCAGTGATACCTCTGTCCAAGGTTAAGCCTTTGCAGTTCGTTAAGTGGGTCCCTCTTATTCCCAATACATAGCCATTAGGATCATGGGTGATAACTGTGCTAAATTGGGCTAAACTGTTTTCCAGTAATTTGAAAATATTAGATGGTGAAGATACCAGTTAGATTCTGCTAAGCTTTTGTTATGGAAAAATATGTAAAACTGGGCCTGGGATAACCATAGTTAGCCTGTGGTCATAGGGAAATGGAGGGTATTTGTGAAAAGCTAAATAAAGCCCATTGCCATGGAGGTCCCTGAGCCATAGAATAGCCTTTATTCTTAGTCATTTTTGTAGTTATTGATTTCCAGCCTCTTGTAAACAGCATTTGTAATTCCTATTTGTCAATCTTATGAGATACCTTATTTCTTTTTAATATAAATTTTCATTTGGGCCAAGTAACTTTGTATGGGTTTCTGTTACGGGTATCCAGCTAACTTTGTCTAAGACAGTGACACATTGAAATGGTGATGGTTTCACTGAGAAGGCAAAGGAGCAAGGAGCCAGTTTAATATGAGTTTTGTATAAGTTTAACCTGTGATATTGAACAATGACATTCAGAATAGTGATGATTATTTTTAATTAGGATTTGTGTGCTTGCCTGTTGTATAAATTTAACCAAGCATATATTTTATATCATTGTTCTTTGGTATTGGCTTTCTTATTTCAGTAATGTCTTTGGAATTAACAAAAATGACACTTGGGCATTACTTTGTAAAATGGAACATACTTATAACCTGTGACATAGTTTCCTTTCTGGAGATGTAAGGGAAGTTCTTGAATGTGTGCACCAGGAGATGTGTTCAAGAACATTTTGTAGAAATATTGTTTGTAACAGCTGAAACCTGGGAATACTCACTCATCTGTAGGATATAAGGTGAATGTGGTGGCGCATTCATACAAGCTTGCAAATGAATGACCCCAGCTACACGTGTCCACATTGAGTATCTTAGACATCATGTTTAGTGAAAAATGTTTAGTTTTCTTCACTGAAAAATACATACCGTATACTATTTTAAATGGGAAACTTCAAGACAAGTTAATATATTTTTTATTTATATATCAATGTAGAATAAAAAGAAAAAGTAAGGGTGTAATTAAGAACACGCTGAGGACAGTGATAACCTATGTGTGATGTGGGGAAGGGCAGGAACACACCAGGACCTTGAAGATATTGCTAATGTTCTACTTCTTAGGCTCAGAGATGAGTTTTATAATATACTTCTCTCTGTAATGCATCTCTTCTTCTGAGTTTATCATGTACTTTATAATATAAAATTTAAAACTTTCATAATTATATTTGGTATAAAAATACCTTTTTTACATAAATAAATTCATAAGAAACAAACTCTAGCATTTCTAAAACGAGAATAGTGATTAGTCTTTAAATTTAATACTCCCTCTAGCTTTCTCTCTTTGTCTCATACCACCTTCTCAGCCCCAAATTTTACTGTTATTTTTGACCTTTTTATTCTCAGATGCATTTAATAATTCTAAGTGCTAAAGATACTATAATAAAGGTTTTAATAACTTTTTTGAAGGAATAAATGGAAATTTTACTCTATTTTCCTCTTTCATAATATCAAGTCATTTGATAAGTTCATTTTTTTTAAATTTTATTTTTTATACTAGGGATTGAACTCAGCGGCATTCTACCTCTGAGCTATACTCCCATCCCTATTTTATTTTTTATTTTGAAACAGAGTCTTGTTAGGTTGCTGAGGATCTCGCTAAGTTGCTGAGGAGGTCCTTGAACATTTGATTCTCCTGTCTCAGCCTCCCAAGTACTAGGATTACAGTAGGTGTATATCAGTATATGCAGATTAATCTTATTCTTTCTTTTTGTAGGGTCTATTGATTTCAGGACACTACATTACTGTTTACAGTATACTTTCCTCTTTTTCATTCATTCTTACTGATGAAGCATCAATCTTTATAAAAGGCTGCTTTTATCATTCTACACAGTTCTTGTTTTTTTTTTTTTTTTTTGCAGTACTGGGGATTGAACTCAGGGGCATTCTACCTCCAAGCTATACCCCCAGCCCTATTTTTTACTTTATTTTGAAACCGGATCTCACTAAGTAGTGGAGTGCCTCACTAGATAACTGAGGCTGGCCGCGAACCTGGATCCTCCGGTCTCAGCCTCCTAAATGCTGGGATTACAAGCGTGCGCCACCTTAATGGTCCCTTGTTACAAAATTTTGAGGTACATATTAACCAAGGGCCCATACTTATTTCTCCTTCCTTGAAGGAACAGAAAAGCTACCTCTCCTACTGGCTGCCTGGCCCTGGGGCATAGCACCTGGATTTTCTTAATATTCATGTGAATTTGAATGTATACTTTGGGTTTTACTTGTAAATTTGGATTGGTGAGAACATGGATTTTTATAGTATTACTGTGTTTTGGTGTGTGTGTGTGAGAGAGAAGACAGAGAGAGACAGACAGACAGACAGACAGGGGATCAAACCCAGAGGCATTCTACCTTCAGGCTATACCCCCAATCCAGTTTTATTTTTTATTTGGAAATAGGGTCTCACTAGATTGATGAGAGTCTCACTACTTGCTGAGGCTGTCCTCAAACCTGTGATTCTCCTGTCTCAGCTTCCCAAGTACAGGGATTACAGGTGAGGGCCACCACACCTGACTTACTGTGCTTTTTTTAACAGTTTGAAAAATTTTCAACCTAAAAAAGTTTATTGATGAATTTCCCATAGTACTTAATATAGCATGCTGTATACTTATATTTCTTTTCTCATTTCTTCCTGTATAGGAAGTTAATATGGCTTTCTATGAAAAGAAGTATATTTTTATTGTATACTTATTGTGTTACAGTGAAGACACTATATCCAGTGGCACTAATCATTAAATTTGTGCTTAATTCACAAAGTAAGTCATCATAAAACACTTATAACAACTGTTTATTTTGTTTCATCTGATTTTTGTATATTAGAATGTGGATATATAAAAAATTGGGCTTTGAGCAGAAACATGAAGTATTTCTCCTTTTTAGGTATTTTGTTGCTTTGATTTTAAATATTTGATTATAATAGTTTAAAATAATCTTATCCAGGAAATTAAATTTAGATATGTAAGTGATTCTAGGAACTTATAAAATGTACTTCACATTCTTATTAAATAACTATGATATTCTCAATAGGTTACACTCAACTGAAAATTTTATAAATGTTGTGGCAGAAAGGAAATGGATGTAATGTTGTAGCCAGTATTTTTTTTTTCTTTCACAACACAAGGTTTAGTTTTTATATGAGATAAAATATCTTGACAGTAAAATGGAGAATAGTGCATGACCTGTAAATTTTTTTCTTATGTGATGTAAAAACAAGTATCTCAAACCAGTATAATTAAAAGTTATAATAACTATTCATAATATCTTTGAATTTAAATTATCTCAAATTAAGTAGCAGATTAAAATTGCATTTATAATTATATGGCAGTTTATCCTTTTTAAACAAAAAGCATTTACCAAAAATCATCCCAAAGTTTAGGAAACCCACTAATTTAAATGTAAAAACTTTAAATAACCTTTAGTTAATGATTTTTATTTATCCTTGTTAAAGAGAACTTAAATGCAAAAGTAATAATCCATACTTCTTTACGTATAAATGTCAATCCAATCAAAAAAGAACTGAAAATTAATGACTTTATTTTAAAAAAGGTTTTAAAATTTTAGATTAGATTTTTTGTTAAAGAATTTCAAATAAATTAGAATGTCTTAATTATAAAATTCATAAAGGTAATTTAAATTCATAATATTTAATTTAATATAATTTAAGTTCAAATATATAATTATGAATAGTTATGTCTTAACTATATACAACTTGAAATAAGTCACATAACCTTTAAGATAATTTTTATAATTAGGTGAGAACAAGGCATGAACTATTTCTACCTGATTTTCTTGTTAATATTTGCAATTTAATATTCAGTTAGTCCTTAATTGCTGAAAAAAGTTGTCTATAACATGGTTAACAAGTATTCTTTTATAATGTAAGATGAAATACATTTTAAGGATTAACCTTTCAAGAAGGTAATGTTACATAAATGTTTTATAAAAAGTGTGGTGTGTGTATGTATATGTGTAAAGTCAAAGTAGACTTAGTTCTTTGGTCATATCAGTGTTTTTGGGAGATGATAGCTGGTTAGCCCTAGAAACTTACTATCTTTGGTTTCCTTCGAGTATTAAATATGTGCTCTTCCGACAAAGGTGTAAGTTGCTGGTTTGAGCAGAAGAATGAGGCTCTCTAGGTGAACTCATTTTAGAGCTGGTTATGTGAAAGAATCAACATGATTATCTTAAGACAATGTACTCAATGTAGAAGAAAATTGATGATTACCCTACAAATTTGGGGTTTATTCCCAGGCCCCAGTATGTATGAGTTCATTGTTTGCTTATTACAGATATTTTGGCAAGAGAGCTTGTGGTTCTCTTATTTATTTATTTATTTATTTATTTATTTATTTATTTATTTTTTTGAGGTACTGGGGATTGAACTCAGGGGGGTTCTACCTCCGAGCTCTACCCCCAGCCCTATTTTTTATTCTTTATTTTGAAACCGAGTCTCACTCAGTTGCGGAGTGCCTCACTAGGTAGCTGAGACTGGCCTCGAACCCGGATCCTCCAGTCTCAGCCTCCCGAATGCTGGGATTACAAGCGTGCGCCACACGCCCGGCTTATTTATTTTTTTTATGAATTGTTTATAACCTATACTTTTATGGGGCATCACCATAACTTACTTTTTTAACTTTTATTTGGTGCATTATAGTCTCACATCATAATGCAGTTACTAGCGGTAGTGACATATATGCACACAACACTTGGTGGACTTTCCCCTGGCTCCCTCCCCACTCCCCATATAGAGTATTGAGATTGGCATTGATATTCTCACATGTGTACCTAATGTCAATGGAAGTGATTCCTTCATTGATCCTCCCCCCTTTCCTTTCCCCTAGACCACCTCCCTGGCTCCACCAGAGTTTCTTCTCGATTATCTGAAGTCCCTCTGGTATCCTGATTACTCTTTTGATCTTACACTTCAGAGGGTAGTGATTTTAGTTGTTAGTGTCTCCCTGTAGTAAGCTCAGATCTTTTTTTGACAGGTAGGTGAACCACTAGCCTTTTCTTTTCCCCTGAAATTTTAAGCCATTACAAATGTTTGGTGAAGAATTTTGGCTTTGTGGCTTGATTTATGGGTGAGAAAACAAACAAAAAATCAAACAAACTCCTTTGTAGTTTGCTTAAAATATTTTTAAAGTGCATTAATTTTTGGCTTATCTTACTAAACTTTCATGTCTTAAATAGGGATCACGAAATGCAAATGAAACAATTGCAATTTTGGGAACATTTTTTACCCATGAATGTACTTACATGTATAGGTTTGTTTTTTAAAGTCTGCCCTCTTCTTTCCACAGAAACAACTTGAAGCAGCTAAGAACACATACCATATGATGGTAGCTTTGAGTTAAAACTCAAAGTCATCATGGATTTTTCTTTCTTTTTGGTGGTGCCAGTGGTATTTTACCTCCAAGCTATACCCCCAGACCTGTTTTATTTGGAAATAGGGTCTCGCTAAGTTACTGTTGCTGAAGGTCTCACTAAGTTTGTGGAGGCTGGTCTTGAACCTGTAATTCCCCTGTATCAGCCTCCCAAGAACTGGGATTACAGGTGTGCACCACCATGCCCGGCTCATTTTTCCTTTATATCAGAATTGATTGGTAGTAAAACTTGTTGTGGTCTGTCAAAGTTTGAAATTATGAAGCCAAATATTCTCCTACCCTGAATATTGTATCTGGCCAGTACAGTATATTTTCTTTTGTTAACATCACTATATTTCAAGCTTAAATCCAGCTTCATTCTAAATCCCCAAGTGAAGATGTTTGATGTCTTGTATTTGCTTAGGCATTACCTTTGCATCAATGCAGCTATTGAAAAGTTTGGAGAAGAGTTCGCTTATGTAAGGACGATGGCCCTGAGCTTTTCAAAATGGCTTAAAATTTTTACTTCTTCATGGTTAAGTATGGATAGTAATTTTTACCTCACTCTGCCTTTACTTTTGCCTGATTAAAGTTTTAATCACTCATCCTAGTTTTTTAATCTAAATTCCTTTTATATCATTGGAGGTAGCACCATGTGAATCTTATTAACTTCAATAAGCAATTAAATTGAAAAAATAATCTTGCTAAATTGTTTGAATTCGGTGGCACTGAATTAAGTAGGTTAATGCATCATTTCTTTGACTATTTGTTCTGTAGGCCTAATGATGGTCCTTTCAGTTTCATGTGATGGGAATGATGTTAAGAAGCAGCAGTTGATTAGATTTTGGGTATCTTTTTCTCTTTATATTGTTACATTCAATTTGCGTTTATTTTCTTGTGTATTTTTTGATGCTGTGCTCCACATTCTTTCAATCTCTAAGCTTTTAGCCAGTATTGTATCTCTTCTATAAAGCCAGAATCCCATGGGGTTATTGTGATGCTTCAATTAGGTATGTGTCAAATATTTAAAAAACGACCAAATATTTATACAGATACTTGTTACGGTTCTTTCTTTAGGAGGTGTGATGCCATAATTCCTATTTTACTAAGTAGGTTTGAATTTACATTTGATTTCTACCAGAAGTCTGAGCAGAAAATGAACTGCATTTAAAAGTAAAAGAATTTGTTTCACTTGGAGGATTTGACAGGTAAAGTATGCTAAAGTATTATTTAGCTCACCTTATATTGAAGAGAATCATGGAAATTGGAATCCTTGTTTCAGTATACCTGAAAATATATTCTGCCCCTTCTAATATAGGGTTGTGTACGTTACACATTGAAAACCCTAATTTAATAAGCTAAACACAGTTTTGGCACTGGGGGGGAGGATATTTTCCCATGAGAGGAAATCTTTAGCTTTTGAAATTTGGTCTATATTAATTTTCTTCACTAAGTTGTCCCTGTTTCGTTCTTCTAGTGTACATCTAGCCCTAGTTCTTACTTTAAAAAGAAATAGAAAATGCTAGTCTGTGATTGTGTTGCATTAATTGTGGTGGATTGTAGCCTCTAAACTGATAGAGTTGCCACACATTTTCCTAGATTTTTACTATCTCATTTTCCTTGCATCTCAGACCTTCTTTGTCTTTAGTCTGGTATTTAAACCATTATCTATTTAAATATTGTGTGTGTTATCTTTTCTCTTTTATATCCTTTGTAATACTGGTTTGTTTGTGTTTTAGACTAGTGCTACTCACAGTGTGGTCTTGAGATCAGTGTTAGTCTGCAAACTGATTTTATAGTCTCTGATGAAGTAAAGACATTCATAGTAAGCACTTAGAAACTTAGAACAACTTGACGTTACATGACAACTGAGCATTTGATTTTTAAAATATTCACTTTTATTGCATTTTACAAAAGTTTTTCTCCGGTGCACTGACAGTGTAAAAATGGTCAAATGGTCTTTTATCACAGATTGTTCTTACAGTTTGAACTACCTTTTAGATTAATTTTTTTTTCTTTTTGTTGGTTCTCATTCATTGTATATGGTATCCTTGTATGTTTTGTGAGTGTGTGTGTGTGTGTGTGTGTGTGTGTGTGTGTGTGTTACTGGAGTAGTGTTTTTTAGAAAAGTGTTAGATTCCCAGAGGCCTGGGCTAATGTTACTTTCTTCCAGAGGACTTACCTATGCTTTGTCCAGTTGCCTGCCTAGCAGTTTAAGAGCATTTTAAATATCATTTCTGTATAATATTTATTAGATCATATATGTAGTGTGAATTTAGTCTTAAGAACCTTTGGGAAGGGCACTTGGGGGTTTAATCTCAGAAGAATTGATAGAATATTCTCAAAGTGACCAAATTATAGAAATAGAATACAGATGAATGGTTGCCAGGAGTTAGGGATGTTAGGGGTGATGGGGGAGAGGCAGGACTATAAAGGGGTAACAGCAGAGAGATCTTTGTGCTTGCACCTGTTTGCCTGCCTGTCTTCCCTCAGTCCCTCCTTCCTTCTCCTCTCTTCTTCCTTCCTTCCCTGATAACATGAGATTATAGCCCTATGGAATACCGACATTATATAGGTGTTTTCTTTTGAGACTCTGTAAAGTTTTATCTCTTGAGTCTTGTGCTGCCATTAAAAGGCAAACTCTGTTTTGCCAGTGTTAGGGACAAACTATCAAGATGAAAGCTGGAGCCGGTCATGGTAGCGTACACCTGTAATCCCAGTACTTGGGAGGCTGAGACAGGAGGATCCCAAGTTTGAAGCCAGCCTCAGCAACTTAGCAAGGCCCTCCAGAACTTAGTGAGATCCTGTTTCCAAATAAAAAGGACTGGATGTGTAGCTTGGAGGTAGAATGGCTCTGGGTTTAATCCTTAGTAACTCCGTATTTTCCCCCCAAAAAGATGAAATCTGTTTTCTGAGTTTGCTTAGTCTTTACTAAAGTTTCTACTTTTATTTTTTTACAGCTATGTCAATACTGTACTTTCTTGCTAGCTAAGCTATTAAAACAAAATTTCCTCCTAACTTTAAAAGTGGTATATAATAGTATCGAGGAATCTAGTTTTTTTGTATAGCTGGAAGCCAGTGCTTCAGCTCTATAATACTTTTACTTTGATATTTATTTTTCCTTATCTCTTTGTTCTTCAGACTTCTTTTAGAGGCCATTCAGATTTATACCCAGCTATGCTTGTTCATCATGTTTGCACCGTTCTTTCGCTAGCCCTATTATGGTTTGCTAAAGACGTAACCATCATCCCTTCTCCTCATGTCCTCTGTCCTGTTCAAAGGCTGTCTCTTGTTTTTAACTCCCATTGTTCCTTCTAGCACTGTTGGCATTTTGGGCTGAATAATTCATTTCTGTGGGAGGTTGTCCTGTGCTCTGGAGGATGTTTAGCAGCTTCGTTGGCCTTTACCCCTGGAAACGGATGATGTCTCCATTGGTGAGGAGCAGAAGCTTCTCCAGATGTTGCCACATATCCCCCAGGAGCAGCATCTCCCTTGCTGACAACCACTGCTCCATCCCTGTGTGATCTGGGTCTTAGTCAAGGATTCATCTCTCAATATTCCTCCTAGCCTGCTGTGACATCTTTTCTTCCAAATTTTCCATAATATACAATATCTTATTTGTACATTTGCTTTTTATTATATATTTTTGTGAATTCTACTTCTTTGTGTGTGTACCTTATTTTCCAAGTTCTAGAAGGCTGGAATAATGTATTTCACTTTTTGGTTTGTTTGCTATTTTGATCAATCTCATATACTTATTAATAGTCTTGAATATACTAATTATTTAAAAAAATTTCCTTTTGTTATGTGTGTGATACTGGGGATTTAACCCAGGAGTGTTCAACTTCTGAACTACACTGCCAGCCCTATCTTATGTTTTATTTTGAAACAGTCTTGTTAAGACCCTGCTGGCCTTGAACTTGCAATCCTCCTTTCTCAGCCATCCAAGTACTGGGATTATAAGCATGAGACACATTACCTGGCAGTTTTCTCATATTTTTATGGGATGGTAATTGGGGTTTAGTAAATTGAATCACAGTAGAAAATGTGGAGGACTTTGAAGCATCCTAAATTATAAGACTGTATTAATGGTAGCTATAAGACTTTCAGACAACAGAATTAATGCCCATATTATATTTGTGTGTATACCCAGTAATAATAACTCTGGAAAATTCAAGAGAATGCATGATAGTCATAAAAATATGAGAGATGTAGTTTCTTTTAGATGTATTCTTGTACAAGTAACCAGAAAAATGTATGGCAGGATAAGAATAAAAAAAAACAAAAAAAACCCCTGGAAAATATAGGAACTGGAAGGATTTGTAGAAGCATAAAGTACGAATGATTAGTTCCACAGAGTGAGATGAGCAAAGTAATCAATATGTCTGGGTAAATTGTTAGGAATGATGGATGTAGCATCTGGTTAGGAATGACTTGTGCAAAGCTGACAGACATGATATGTGAATGTTAGTAAGTCGAATTCAAGTTGGGCACATAGGGGTTGGCTTCTTACTACCAACCAAAGAGATACATATACATTTTGCCCCAGTGGGGAAAGATACAACCGGGTTATAGATTCTTCACATCATTTTGTTTTTAAATCAGCAAATTCCAAGTAATAAAATAAATTGAAGCTGGAACCTAACCATTTTTATAGCTACCTCATGGCTTTTTGATCTCAGCAAAATCTTTCATGAACAGTAATTATAAACATAGTATGTGTTCATTGTACAAAAATTTAGAAAGTAATGAGATGTATGGAGAAAATGAATTTAGTCACAGTACTCCAAGCTACAGTTAAACCACTGTTATCTTTTTAGACAATTCTTTTCTCTTAAATTTTATATAGTCTTGAGTCCTTCTTTTGACATACGATGGGTCCATATTTATGTATAGATATATACTGAGCATGCATATACACAAAGTACATCTATGCAGTATGCATTTGTTTATGCATGTATATAAAAAGGTTATTGTATATGAAATATTTTGTATCCTGTATTTTCATTTAATATTAACACATCTTTATATCAGTAAAAATTTTTAAAGTGTTGCATATTTGTGTTCTGTTATTTGGATATCATTTTCCCTCTAATTCAGTGCTTCTCAAAGTTTTCTATATGTCAGAATTCATCCTGTAGAATTTGTTAAAGAGACAGAGGGAAGATACTTTTCTCCTGTCCCAGTTGTATGTGTCTAAGGCATCACAACAAATTTTAAGAATAATTGCTCTAATGATATCCTTTTGATATAATTTGTATATTTCCTGAATTTCAAAAAACACATTTTCTTTCTCACAATTTAAAGCACATATGGTAATATTTATTTTATTCCTATGTCTTATTTTCAAATCAATCGTATTTTTTCTATTTGTTTTAATTAATTTATCTTAATTTTATTTATTTATTTTTTTGTGGTGCTAGAGTTTAAACCCAGGACCTTGAGCATACAAGGCAAATCCTCTACCACTGAACTTCATCTTCAGCTTCTACACATACTTTTTAGCTGATAAACAAAACTATAAGAATTGTACCTATAAGTGGGATTGGTGATATTTTGATTCACATACACATCTGTAGTGTTTAAGTAGGGCTAAACATATTCTGTGTCTTCAAACATTTATTATTTCTTTATGGCCAAAACTTTAAAAATCCTTCTAGCTTTTTGGAATATGTAGTACAGTATTATTATCTCTAGTCACCTTTCTGTGTGGTAGCACACCAGAACTTCTTGATCCTGTCTGACTATAACTCGGTACCCATTGCTTATCCTTTTCCCTTCTTTTCTTCCCATCCTCCCCTTGGCCTCCAGTAACCACCATTCACTCTCACCTTCCATGACAGTCCGGAAGCATTGGAGTGAGATCATGGGGTGCCTGCTTTCTATGCTCAGCTTAATTCATTTAATCTCGTCATCGATATCCAGCTCAGCCATGTTGTTGCAAGTGATGGGATTTCATTTTTTAATGTGTACGTAGTATTTCATTGTGTTTATGTACCACATTTTTATTTACCCATTCATCAGTTGATGGGCACTAAGATTGCTTCCGTTTCTTGGCTATTGTGGATAGTGCGGCAGTAAACGTGGAGCTGCAGTCGTCTCTGACATACTGGTTTATTCCCCTTTGGGTATATCCTCAGTCGTGGGATTGCTGGATCATATGGTAGTTCTAATTATAGTTTTTTGTGGAACCTCCATACTGTTTTTCATAGTGACTGTACTAATTTACAGTAAAATTTCTAAAAGTGATAGTGACTATATAGCATTCTGTTTTTAGATCACCTTTAACTCCTACTTGTTAAACATGTAGGTTTTCTTTCATTTTTACTAATATGATTTGTAATGAACCTCTTTAATGAAAATCTTTTAGTGTATTTTTCATTTTCCTTTAAGAATTTTAACCTTCATTGCAGTCTGTGCATTTTACCTGTCTTCCTTAGTTAAAAGAATCCCAGTTTTATAGCTAGGTATATTGGTAACATTGGAGACTATTTCCTAGCCTTCCAGGTGACTAGGTGTGACCAAAGGATTAACTTATAATGTATAAGATACAGGCTAAAATTCATGAGAGTTAGAAGGGAGCTTGTGAGCCTTTTATCCTCTTTCCTTTCCCTTCTGCTGCAATGTGGGTATATTAGTTGGAATTCCCACAGTCTAATATACCCCTAATATATAAGGTGACTTTGAGTAGAAATAATGTGATGGAACTTTGACTACCAGTATTTGGAGCTCCTACACCAGCCCCTAGTTATCTACTTCTGGATACTACATGGAAGAAAGGAATTTATTTCCTCCTCCTTTTTTCTCTTCTTTTTACCATGGTAATACAATATATCAGATATAAGGAAGTATGCATTATATCCTAATAGATGCTAGGTCTGCGCTGAAAACTGAAATCTGCATTAGGACTGAAGAGAGATTAATTTGTGTGGAAAATGCTGTAGAAAATTCATAATTTGTGGAACTGTTTGATAATTATGTTACTGAATTTTGTTCTCAGGTACTTTTAAGAATTATAACAAACATTAAAAAAAACGCTTGATAGCTTTTAGACAAAACAGAAAATAAAACATTGATGGTCATATATTGAATGGCATCATAATAATGCAGCCCTATGAATTTTTAATATTAAACATCTTAGCCACTTTGGGGAGGTCAGTTCATAGATGTAACTTTTAATGCTTTCATACTAACTTCGTTGAAAAAATTTTGATATGTAAAAGTTTAAAACTTTTTAAAACTATAGACTTAGCATATTTAGTATGACTCCTAAGAAACATAATTATAACTTGAATGCTGAATAAGTGAAGACTTATACATTTAAAAAGTAAGAGTTTTTTTTCTTTACATTTTCAGGTTTATAGAAAAAATGAGCAGAAAGTACAAGGAGTTCCTCTATACCTGTTCCCCCAAGGGTGTACAGAAAAAAAGATATACATAGAAAAAAAGACTCTACATTCTTGAACCAAATATATACTATTTTGGAAAGTTACACACTACTAAAAGTCATTTTATTCTAACTGGGCTGCCCACCCTCAGCAATATTAGCATTTTGGGCTAGATAATTTTTTGGAGTATATGTGTGTGTGTGTGTGTGTGTGTGTATGTAGGGGGGGTGTCTTGCACATTTGCAGGGTGTCGAGCATTCCTGACCTCTACCTATTGGATATCAACAGTACTCTCCAGTCACAGCATCCAAGAATGTTTCCAGACATTGTCAAATATCCCTTGTGGGACAAAATCACCCCTCGTGGAAAACCTTTACTCTAACTGGTATACCACAAACTGTGTTTTAGAATTTTCTGCATTTTTCAGATTGAATCTTCACACTGAAGTTCTAAACAATTTGCATCTTCCTTGCTTCTTGGGCACTGTAGACAATATCCATATTCTCCCTGAAACTCCATCAAGTTTCCTTGATGGTGAAATAAATAAAATATTACCCAACTTGAAAGATTGTTGTGAGAACGCATAATAAGATACGTTATATAAAATACGTAATGTTCGTTTTCTTTTCATCAAATGTATTGTGTGAATATATTCCCTTAAATGTGTCAAACATCCATCACAAAATTCTTATATCTATTGGAAAGACTGTCATAGTTTGAGATCTTTTATTTATGAATTTCAAAAATATCTTACTTTGGTAGATAAAAACAACTTTAGGGAACTGTTAAAGGAAGACTGATTTATGAGGCCAATTGCTCTGTGACCCATTGTGGTGCTCTGATTAGATTGTGACTACTTTCAGATTTAACAATTAAGTGATATCATTGTGTTCTTTCAAGGACTTTCAGCTTCCCAAATTGAAGAGAGTATTAGATGCCAGCCAATCACTTTGTCCTTCTAACTTTTGTCTTCACATCTGAAATCCTACCAGTTGTAACAGCTTGTATGTCAGTTACAGTAGAGAAAGCTGGACTTAGTGAGGTTGAATTTAACCTGCTGAAGACTTTCAAGAACTTGACATAGTTAACAACTAATACTGTCCACTTCCTATTGCTCTTTTCTAGAATTATGAAATGGTTGTTCACTGCTGAATGAAATGCCAGCTATAATAATTAAGGTTATTCTTATTCTCTCCCTGGAAAACCTGTCGTTTGCTCATTCTGGAGTTGAACTCAGAGGTAGTCTACCTCTGAGCTACACCCCCAGCCCTTTTTATTTTTTATTTTGAAACAGGGTCTTGCTGAGTTTCTAAGTGTTTCACTAAGTTGCTGTGTCTGGCCTCAAACCTGTGATCCTCCTGTCTCAGCCTCCCAAGTACTGGGATTTACAGGCATGCACCACGGTGCCAGGTTCCCTGAAGAACATTTCTAATGACTTGGTGAAGATAGAAAACTGTCAGAAAGACTGTAGCACTATTATACTGTAAATATCTTTTTGAAAGTGAAGTGTAAAGAGTATTTTAAGTGTCCAGCTGTTTGAGGGAAAATGTTAGATAAAGATACTACCATGTAAAATATAGGGATATATTATAATCATGTTAATAATTTATGAGAACTAATCCTGTATAGTTTTTTAAAAACTGAAAATGTGTTTTTATATATTAAGATGAGTATTTTACCAATAGCATTGAAAAATACTTCTAAATCTAAAAAGGATTGATCTAGTTTATGTACATTTGCTTATTTAAAACTATCAGAATCCAGAAAAATCATTGTAGTTTTATAGGTTGTGATTTGTTTGGGTGGCTTATTGTTTAGATTATTTTGCAGAATTATTTATTTGCTGATTTATTTATGTATTTCATTATTTATTTATTTGATTATTTAGTAAATTATTTATCTGATGAATTATTAATACATCTTCATGACATGCTTTAAATTATTTATAACTTAATTTTGAGTTTATTGCTTTTAGACGCTGCATTGTTACTGACTAGTTTTGATTTTTCTCTTTGTGGTTCTTGAAAATTAAAGTATTAGCTCTAAGGCAAAAGTATGTTCATTGCAATGCCCACGGATTTTTTTTTTGTAATTTATGGTAGTGATAACATTTCACTTATGCTTTGTTTAGCTTTAAATTTACCTGTTTAGGGTTAGTGTGGGTGATAAATGTCAGGGTGTTGTGTGCATGGTCATTTAGAGTCGCTTATAGATTAATGATACAGCCTGTCATCCGTAAACCGAGATCGCATGTGTGACCCTCAGTCCACATTATCCTTTGTATCTTTAAAGGGCAGGTCTGTATTTCTTAGTTTTTTAAGAATAAATAATGGAGTCTTATTTTAATGGCAAATCCATTTTAATACTGGAATGTTTTTATGAAAGTTCAGAGGGGTGAAGTCCGACTTAGATTTGGATGTCTGAGGTAAATTTGACTGATTAGTGTCTTTGTTGTTTAAAATTCCCATTACATGGGGATTTGGAAGACAGTATATTTATATAGATTTTAAAACTATCATAATGACATTTATATTGTATCATTTCTCATAGAAAGTTTTATATTGTTTTATTTTAATTAACTAGATTGGACAAAATTCTTTAAATGAGAGACAGTATCTTCAAGTTTAGCTAATACTTCTTTTATGTAAGGTTTCTGTTTTTAACCAAATAATATTTCTTCTTTCTTTTGACTCTTTCATGAAACAGTGCGGTTATTAGGACTCCCTTGTTGAATGGTTTAATGAACAGGTTAAAGCAGTCATTTGGATAAAAGAGACCATGTCTAGAACATAGTCTTTATTTTGTGTTTCCTTGCAGTGAATCACTAGGTACTTTACAGTTTTTACATTTCAGAGAGAAGCTACATTGTACATTTCAAGTTGCGATGCTATTGAAATATGGTGGAAATGGCCTCTGTAGACAGGTTTCACCATAGAATTGTAAATTATGCATATGTATATCCAAATTTCTTATTTTGAAATATTGAATATATGAATATTTAATTGAGATATTGCTTTAGTTTCTTCATATGCTTGCCTTAAAGGAAGTGTTTTTCTTTGATTTATATACATGGATTTAGAAATTTGAGTATCTTATATATCTGTGACTTTTCTGTTCTGGAGATGAACAACCAGATACTGTTAGATATGGAATTTTAATTTTAAATGTACTTCAGTGTGCCAATGTGGTGGTTTTTGAAGAAAAAAGCTGTCTTCCCCAGTATTGAGAAAGATATATATTAGCTGTCATAATCTATGCAGGCCACACTGTTAACATGTACTTACGGAGTACTAGCTTGTGTCATCCAAGTGATTTTTTTCCATGGAAGATACACTATGCACATATGCACATACATGTGAAAATTTTTCCTGACATCAAATAATTTTTTAGAACTTGTCTTTGAAAGGAGATATTAAAACATAGGCTATTGAGTTCTTATGAACAGACACAATGCTCATAACTTTTTTTTTTTTGTGGTACTGGGGATTGAACCCAGGAATGTTCTACCTTTGAGCTAAACCCTCAGTCCCACTTTATTTATATTTTTTAGATTTGGAAATGGAGCCAGGTGTGGTGGCACATGCTTATAATCCCAGTGTTTGGGAGGCTGAGACTGGAGGATCCAAGTTCATGGCCAGCCTCAGCTACTTAGTGAAGCTTTCTACAACTTAGTGAGATCCTGTTTCAAAATAATGAATAAAAATATGACTGGGATTGTAGCTCGGAGGTAGAATGACCCTGCTTTCAATCCCCAGTACTGAAATAAATAAATAAATAAATAAATAAATAAATAAATAAATAAATAAGTAAACAAACGAAAATTGGAAATGGTCTCACCAAATTGCTGAGATTGGCTTTAAATCTGCTGTTCTCCTGTCCCAACCTCCCAAATACTGGGAACTCTTCTCTTTTACTTGGTTTATTTGTTGATTTTCATGGTGAGATATGTATTGTCATCTTCGTTTTTGGAGTGAAGAAATAGAGATGTTAAGTAACTTGCTCATCGTCACACTGCCGAGAGTAAGTGGTGGCAGTGGGATTAGGACTGGCATAGTCAGAGGCCTCTTTTCTAAGCCTGTTGTAGTTTTGTATATGTGTAAGACAGTATAATGTAGCTTTTAACCAGACTTTTTTAAAAAAAATTTTAGAGAATGTAGATAATTTGTCTCTGATAGGGTTGCCTTGCTTAGGATACTCACTTTGTTTTATACTTAGTCATTTTTCTTAAATAGTAGTCAAGTACTTGAGCTTCTTGAACATTTGATTTGATTCTTATTGTAATCCTGTGTGGGTGACAAAATAACGTAGAGAAGAAAAATTTTTGCCTCAGTGAGATTGTGTTTGTCTGGTGAATGACCAACACTCAGATCAGATCTCTTGACTCTTAAGTCAAGGCTCTGTTAGGTCAAATATGATTTCCTTATAAAAATAATGCGATTATCAGGGTCAGATGCATGCAAATTGTTAAGAGAATGATTGTCTGATACTTAGCTTTTTATAAAATGACTACAAACAGTTAATGTAATCCTAAATATATCCTTTAATACAGTTAAACATTTTAACCTGTATAAAAAGGACAAGAAAATAGTCAACTGTAGCTTTCTTTTTTTCAATTGTAGTTTTAAATAGATGTAATTATTAAAAGATTCTGGGAGCCGGGCATGGTGATGTATGCCTGTAATCATAGTACTTGGGAGGCTGAGCCAGGAGGACTGGAGGTTCAAGGCCAGCTTCAGCAACCTAGCAAGACTCTTAGCAACCTAAAGTGACTCTTTCAAAACAAAAAATGAAAAAATAAAGGACTTGGGGTGAAGCTGTAAGCTTGGAGGTAGAATGTCTTTGGTTTCGGTCCCCAGTAATAAGCACTCTGTGTGTCTGTTTCTGTCTCTGTCTCTCTCTTTCTCTCTGGCAGTCTTTCAAAGAGTAAGAAAAATGTTGTGAGTTTGGTGTGTGGCTAAGAGGAAGGGGGTCTTTCCAACCTTGTTTACTATCTGAAGACAGAGGGAAGCCTCCATCCTGGGTCTTAAATAATTGCACAAAGTACCTAGGAAAACATGTGAATTAAACAGCAATAGAGTTTGGGTGATACTGTTTGAGGCTATAATTGTTAGGTTACTGTGCAAATCACCCAAAGTTTTTATGCTAGAAAGATTTTTCAAGTAAATTAATGTAACATCATAAAATTCTCAAAACACATGATTTAGTAATATGAATAATAGCTAACTATATAATTTATCTTCTATATCCATAATTTATCTTCTAAGTTTGTCACATATATCATTAAAGTTACCAGTTTTGAAAGTGAAAGGGTGGGCTGTAATTTGCTAGGACAATAGGTTGTCAACTAAGACCTTCCTGGCAAATTGAGACCTAAGGTCACCCGAGTAATATCACAACTTCTATTAAGTGATTTTTAATAGTCTTGTATAATGTATATTAAGTAGAACTATTAATTCATGTGCAATATTGTTAAATTGTTTTCTTTTATGATAAATACTTTATGGCCAGTATTTATGTCTTTTTGTTGTCCAGCAAAGGCAGTTTGTGGCTGTGAATTTTACTACCTCATATTTTACAGCTTTTGGGAACCTATTTTAAGGTGAAAGTAAATTGTATTAATATTGGGAACAGAAAGATAATTAGATATCTAGGCAAAGTTGGTCATAGTGTAGTGGACAGTTTTAAAGTTTCTTTTCTTTTTTTGCGGTACTGGAGATTGAACTCAGGGGCGTTTCACCTTCGAGCTACACCCCCAGCCCTATTTTTTATTCTTTATTTTGAAACCAGGTCTCACTAAGTTGCCGAGGGCCTCACTAGGTAGCTGAGGCTGGCCTCGAACCTGGATCCTCTGGTCTCAGCCTCCCAATGCTGGGATTACAAGCATGCGCCACCACGCCCGGCAGTTTTAAAGTTTCTATATCAAACATTACAAGATTTCTTTTGTTTTGCCTTTTAAATCTTCTGATTGATAGCATATTTGACAGTATACTGAAAGCTACTCACATTAAACTTTCAGAATTTATAATTTCATGTTAAATGACCCAGTGGTCTTTTTTTTTTTAAAGTTATGTTATGTACCACACATGTTGATGAAATTGGCAGTTTTGCCAGAACAGTTTTTAAAACAACCATATTTCCTTAGTGAAATTCTGTGTGGGAAAATAGAAATCTCTAGAAGAGTAGCTTAAATTTTGTTGTTGTATAGTTTTCTTTTTAATTCCCTCCTGATGTGTATTTATCTGTCAATGGCAAATTACATTATTAAAGCCATAATTAGATTATAAAATTTTAATTTCTGGCTTATTTGTGTTTAAAACATAGATGACGTGGTGCACTGAACTAGGAAACACACAATATTTGTGCATTAAAAAGTTCTTAGGCAGTGATTCTTGTTTATTCTTATGTATAATATTATAATCCTTTTTTTGTCCAAAAGGTCCATTATGCTTGTTAACAAAGGAAAGAGCTATCCATATATTCTCCCTCAAGTTTGTCAAAGTATGAAGTACTTCCCAAAATATTGCTGTAGTTGTAAGAATAATAATATACCTTATGTGCTGGCGCTCAGAGTAGCTCCTTTATAACCATGACAGGTAAAAGTACAGCCAAAGGTCACGTTACACACTAAATTGTTTTCATACCTCATCCATTTTGTAGATAGCATGTGGAATAGTTTGGGTCCCTGTACTGATGTTTTAGGAGAGCAACCAAGGTCATTATCATGGAAATGTTTCAAGAATCTTTCCCCCCATGTCCCATGTGGTTGCAAAATTTGGCAAGATTTTACATTTGAATTCTGGACTAAATATATAGGACCTTATTAAATACAGAGCTTGAAAAGTAAAAAAAAAAAAAAAAAAAAAAGGAGGGACCATATTGTATTTCAAAGATTTCTCAGGGCAATAAGTAATACTGGCATGTGAGAGTCTTTAATAGTATTAATACGTACTATATTGACTGAATGCAGTGTTTTAGTATTGACTGTTTAGTATTATTGCTCACTGAAACAGTAAAAACCAAACAGCAAAAATTGAACAACATAGCAACAACAAAAACAAGATAAAACCATACAAATCAAATTATACAAGTACAGCAGGCATATAGATAACCTATCAGTTAGATCCTACATTTGACCTTAGTTTGGCTATCTCAGTAGAAGTTGAAGTATTAACAGGGTCATACAGAGGAAGCTTTCTACCAAAAAACAAATGAAGGAGAATATACATGTGTTTTAATTTTAATTGTGATTTAATCAAATCTTGTTAAGTCATCCACAGTGCATAGTACCAAACAATAATAGGCTGAAGAAATTTAGAAGAGGGTAAATTTTGTAAGTTGTAACTTCAATATAACTCAATATAAAAGATAAAGGTATCCCTCCCTCCTTTTTTTTTTTTTGCGGTACTAGGGATTGATCTCAGGGGCATTCTACCTCCGAGCTATACCTCCAGCCCTATTTTTTATTCTTTATTTTGAAACCGGTCTCACTAAGTTGCGGAGTGCCTCACTAGGTAGCTGAGGCTGGCCGTGAACCCGGATCCTCCGGTATCAGCCTCCTGAATGCTGGGATTACAAGCGTGCGCCACCACGCCCAGCTCCCTCCCTTTTTTTTTTTTTGAAAATGCTTTTTTTTTTCTATTATTTCTACACCTTAGCATGCTGTTTTTCTTTCCGTAAGGCTTTTATAGTAATGTTTAAACAAGGGAGGCCTATTGCCCTAGAAAGGAAGTGTGGAGATTAGTAGGGGTGTTTGCACTTGTCAGAATGAGCAAGGGGTCATCCTGAGTACTGCATAACTTTTGGACATCTACTCAGACTCTCTCTCTGAAGATTAATCAGTAATACTTCAGTGTATAGTAACATTGGCAAGTTTTTATAAAATATTACCTGAAGAATTTGGTAATTTAGGGACAGTTTGTATGGAAAGGAAGTTTAAAATAAATTATCTCAAAATTATCATGTAATTTACTTTACGAATTCTTTGTACTTCTAGATTTATGGTGTTTCCAACTAGATATTTAGGTGAGAAGTTTTCAGTTTAGTAGTGCAATTACTGAGGCTCAGCCACACATTG
This sequence comes from Graphiurus murinus, assembly GCA_004027655.1. Taxonomy (NCBI): domain Eukaryota; kingdom Metazoa; phylum Chordata; class Mammalia; order Rodentia; family Gliridae; genus Graphiurus; species Graphiurus murinus. Next base: position 97,079 of record PVLC010000800.1, read on the forward strand.
CAAATATGTAATAGAGGATATTAGAGGCTTAACAAACTTAATTTTAAATTATTATAGCTCATTAAATTTTATTAACAAGTACTGTTTAAAGATACTTTGTGATGCTATCTTAAATATTAAAATTTCATTCTTTAGAATAGTGATATGTCTGTTGTTACAATTGTACATTTAATTTTTTTTGTTGTATAGTCTTCAGTATTATTCTGAACAGTCTCTAATAATCTATTGTAAAATGTCTTTGTAAACTTCTTGTATTACATTACCAGCTCCATTCTCTGTTTTCTATTTTAGGAGGATGTGGTTATGATTGTAGTTTTACGTAGAGACTTAATGTAATATGCTTTATGCCTTGACATGTGGTAGGATTTCTGTGATAGTTTGTAACACTATTTCTCATCTTAGCATAGTTAATAATTTTCATATTAAGAATTAAAGTCTAGGTCAGTTGCATGAATATCACATTTCATCATTTTCTTCATTTCAACATCTGTAATGTGTTTTAATCTTTAAAGTCATTACTTTTTCTTCAAGTTCAATTTAGTTTTTGTTTACTGTCACTTATCTAAACACTAAACTTTATTCTAGCATTCATTTATACCTGTTTCATCTTCCTGAATTCTTCATAGAGTGGCTTGTGATTTTTTTTTTTGATCCACACTTACTCATTGTATATAGATGCAGATAATTGACTTTTTAGTTCTCTCTTCTTATGACTAAGCATTTACATAATGAAATAAGCATTTCACTATAAAAATGCTTTTATTTTTCATTAACATTATGCTTAGGGGATTGTTTTGATTTTTAGAAATTTTAGATACAGTTAGGTTGTCTTATCTCTAAATTTCATTTCAAGATTGTATAGGGAGTTGGGTATGGTGGTGCACACCTAATCCCAGTACTTCGGCGGCTAAAACAGGAGGATTGCAGGTTGAGATCAGCCTCAGCAATTTAGTGAGACCCTGTTTCAAAATAAAAAGTAAAATAAGGCCAGGGTCTAGTTCAGAGATAGAATGCCCCTGGGTTCAATCCCTAGAACCAAAAGAAAAAAAAAAAAGGGATTGTCAGGGCTAATGATAGCTCTTCTAACTCCTGTTCTTAAAAAAGACTACCAAACTGCATTGGAACTTGTTACATGGTTGAGAAAAATGTTGAAGACAACAATTCACATAGAATTAAATATCCTCTCAGGATAAACAGTATTCTAGTTAGGAATATAAGGGCTTACTGTGATTTCTTTGACATTTATGAATGTAAATTTCATTAACAGTATGTAATGACAGAGTTGAAAGATTAGGGTATGCTTTTTTCAACTAAAATTAAAAAATAACTATTTTTAACTAATCAATTTTGGGGGGAGAGTCTGACATTGATAACTGATATGATCATTGACAACCATTTCAAAATGTTATTTTACATATCCAAAACATTCCCTAACTTCATAGAAACCATGCTGCTATGTTTTGTTATTGGTTTCTTAAGTGAGACCTAATTATAACCCAATTAAAACCATGGCATGAATGAAAGCACTCCCTCACCACTCACTCACATATAAGTTTGAATATGTATATACACTTATTAGAGGGTACATGGGTGGTTCATCTTCAAATTGAAATTTGTTTGTTACATGTGTATATAACTTTAGAGCTGGAAGTATAACATCTTTGCAGTCATTTGATACTGGTTTATTGTAGAGTCTATCACCTGAAACCATTTTCTTGGGGTTTCTCTCCAATCTCATAGGTAACCTTTGCCCAGACAAAGATCATTGGCTTCTATTTGCCTTCTAGTATTATTTATTATGTCTAGTATTTCTATCTACTACTGCCATTTCCATTCAGATTTATGCTTGTTGTATTATAGCATGATATTGAAAAAGCTGAAAATTTAATATCCTCACAAGTTGCATAGCTTTACTCTCTTATCTATGAATCCCAGCTCATTCTCTTTTTCTCTTTAACTTCTTCATGATACAGAAATATATCCTAGAAGGGGATGAAATATCTTTATTTTCTCTCATACTTAATAGTTTGGTTGGGTATAGAATTTTGAGTTATAGATAATTTTCTTTTACATATTGAAGACTTTGTTTCATATCATTCAGTGTTACTATTAAGTCCACTGCCATTTCTTCCCCTCTATTTTGTTTTCTTTTTCACCATATATGACTTGCTTTTTTCATTCTAGAGCTTTTAGAATCTTTTCTTTTATCTCTGAAATGTTACGTTGATGTGCATTGGAATAGTTTTTATTCATTACTTATACTGGATCTTCAGTGGACCTTTCTATTATGAAGGCAAGTGTCCTTTGGTCTGTCCATGTTGTCTTGAATTATTCTCTAACCCTCTTTTCCTTTAGTTCTCTTATGTGGAGATTCACCACTAGGGTACTGAAGCTGGGATGTATGAGGTGAAGTCATGTCATTGACTATAGACAAAATATTCTCCTTGGTGTATTATGTATTCTGAGTAACTTTCTTTACATGTTATTCACCTGTTTTCCAAGAAAATTGTCATTTCTTTACTCCTTTTGATACTACTTTCACTTGTTTTGTTTCTGTGAAATAAAAATACTGTCATTTTGGTAGGTTTTGAGGAGGGAAAAGAAATAAATTTGTGTCGTTAATCTGCGTTTGTTATACTAAGTAAGCATTTTATGTTCTGTTCACTCCTTACCTCTTTTCCTGGCTTTCCCAATTTGCAAGATACAGCTCTTGAAAGCTTTCTTCCTTCCTCTGTAATTTTACCATGCCTCCTACATACATTGTTAGAGTACTTATACCACATTATGATTACTAGTGTATTGCTTCTAATAAGAACAGGAATTGTCTAATTTTTACTAATGTCCTTGTACAAAACATAGCATTTCTTAAGTGAATGAAAATATAAAATACAGAAATGAGGTAGGTAATAGGTAGCAATAATATACTTTAGTCAGAGGGATTGAAATTATTTCTTAATTTGATTCTTTTCAGTTAGTGTTTGATAGATTAAAAACTTGATGGAGATTTATTTCTTATAGTAAAATGTTAATGTTGTTACTGTCCTAGGGTAACCAAAGACATGTCTTTATATTGAAGCTAAATTACAAAGTAGTCATGAGAATTTGAATGTAAAGGAGTGCTTTGGTTTGATGTGTCCCCCAAGGTTCATGTGTTAGAAACTTAATCCCCAATGTAACAGTGTTGGAGGGTGGGGCCTAATGGTAGGTTTTATGTCATGAGGGCTCTTCCCTCATGAAAAGATTAGTATCATTATCTCGTAGGAAAAAATTTTAATCATGGAAATGGGTAGGGAGGTAAGAAGCAAGAAGGCCCTTACCAGTGGCGGCCCTTCAATCTTGAACTTTCCAGTCTCCAGAACCATGAGCCAAATGAAGTTGTTCATTATAAATTATGCAGTCTTAGTTATTCTGTTGTAACAGTACAAACTGGACTAAGAGAAGGAGCATTTTTCTTGATACACTTAATTAGGTATTATGTTACAAGATATGGATCAAAGCAGATAAGAAAACTCTTTAGTTTTATGTATTAAGAATAGTATCATAGAAATCATATAGTATCATAGAAATCAAATAGTATCATAGATATCAACCAAAATCATAGAAAAGGGGAAAACATGGAGAAGAGATCTTGTTTTCTTTCATTAGCATAGCATTCCAAATAGTAAAATAAAAAATTCTGATAAAAATAATCTTTCTGTTTTGTGACAACTTGTCATATCCACAGACATAAAGGAAATATCTGAATTAAGCACTATATTTTATCAAAAGATCTTTATCATTCTCTTGAGTTTAAGTTTCACTACTGTAATAAATTGCTTTCTCTTTCTGAAGGTTTTCTTTTATCATAATGTCTTATTTAAATTGTTTTAATTCAAACCAATTTATATAAAGAATGGCAGGTAAAGGTGTACCTTATATCCTATGTCTTATCAGGTAAGAAGGTTAAGTAGAATAAGAAGTTGTCAAAATTGTATATGACTAATTACTGGTAAATAGCCAAGATGGGGCTTATAGTATTTTGGCTATATTTAGTAGAAGGTTTACCTGCTCTTAAGTCATATATTAGGTATGATGTATATATAAAGGCAGTGAGGATTGGTAACTTAATAAAGTTACCTACCAGTGCTCTCAATTTTATTTTTAATATTTATATCTCTTCTCAGCTATAACTGCAGTATCTTTAAGGCATTTTTTATGCTTGAGTTTGCCTACTTATTAAAAATGTTATTAAAATTGTGTAGAATTTACTTCTTAGAGGATACTGTATTTTTTGGATATTGCATTTTTTTTGTTTGTTTATTGACAAATATATAGAGCTACATGCCCAATCCTTTTAATTTTTTATTTTGAAACAAAAGTTTACTAGGTTGCTGAGAGCCTTGCTAAGTTGCTGAGGCTGGTCTTAAACATGTGATCCTATGGTCTCAGCCTCTCAAGTACTGGAATTACAGAAGTGTGCCACCATGCCCAGCTAAAAGTTTGAAATTTTACCCCCTGCGCCCAGGTTAGGATGTGATTTTTTTTTTCTAACTTATCTGTTCATAAAGCACTTTTTGCTATATACTAATCTTTTGAATTCTTTGTTTTATACTCATGTATTTTTATTTAAATTTAACATTCATATTTTTCACAAGCAGTTTCAGAATAAAATTAGATATTTACCCAGAATAACTCATTCTATATGATCTGCCAGCTATCTCTAATTATACCAGCTGCACCCAGTGACCACATTGAACAATGGACACAAGGTCAGCCATGTTTTTCTGAGTTTCATTACTTTCTGATATGTGTTTTAGATCCTCAAATGTTAATTTCTTTGAAAAGTTGTTTGAGGCTAAATTAATAAAAATTAGCAACTAATTGGCCACCAAAAAATTAGATATACATTGTATTTTTTATTCAAATTGACTTATTTCCCCCTACGTCTTTCATTTAGAGTTTATTAAAGTATCTTTACAAGTGTAAAGAATTTATACTTAGCATTGTTTCTATCACTCTTTCTCCCTTAATTTCCAATTCCTCCATCTCCTTATTTTGGACCGTACTTTCTATATTAGGTTACACTGAACTCAGTATATACCTATACATCATAAAAATTTATGAAAAGCTCAAGTACTGGAGGATCTTATGGAGAAAAAAATATAATTAATGTTATTGTATAAACTTTTAAAATATTGCTTAGGAAGCTACAACTGGTTAACAGATGTGATTGTTTCATTGTTTCAAATTTATGCCAATCAGAGTTGATAGGATTTGATCACACTCTAGTAGATTTATGAGATAAATTACAATATTATATGACACACTTCAGATAGAAAACATCAATATAAGTTGAATATGATTTCTTGTTTAATATAACAAGCCAGTAATTCTTTACTCAGATGGCTGCTACTTTGAGAGAATATTTATTCGTTTTTTGGGTGTGAAAATTAACAATATCTTTGATATTTTCTTCATGGTGACAAAAAGCATAGTAAACTTCTGTTCTTATATGTAATTTGGTTGTTACTGGAAGTCATATTTTGTTCTATTTAGCTATGGATGGGCTGTCAAATTTCCACAACGCCTATAAAGAAAAAGGGTTAAACTTAAGAGATTTGATTGAAGAAAAGTTTAATACAAGATGAAAACACTTGTCCTTTTGGTATTGGATTTCTCAAGGCTTACTAAGAAGTTTTTTGTTTGGTCTATTTTTTTTAATGACAAAAAGTAGTTTAATATCTCTTCTAATGAAGAAAATGGAAATGAACATACCAGTGAAGGATGTCAGAGCCAAGGAATTGGGATCAAACTCTTGAGCCTTTTTTTTCTCAGAGCAAATGATAGAACCATATTTAAAAGCCTCTGCTGAAAATGTTTTTAACTTCATTGAGAAGACCTACATAGTAGAAACCCCTTCAGTTCAACTTTGAAATAAAAGTGTGGGGTCTCCTGAGAACTTGATCTGAAATTGTTAACAAATAACATGTAAAAAGAGAACAGACTTTTAAATGTTTTAGATTGAAATTTTTAAGTTTTAGAATATGGATATTAAGCAAAACTTTTTTTTTTTTTTTGGTCTGGGAATTGAACCCAGGGACGTTGTGCCTCTGGGCCTATACCTCCAGTCCTATTTTATTTTTTATTTTGAAAAAGGATCTCCCTGTGTTGCTGAGGCTGGCTTCAAACCTGTTATCCTCTTTTCTCAGCCTCCCAAGTACTGGAATTACAGGCATGCATCACCATGCCCTCAAGTATGGATAATGGAAAAGCTTTCTAATTTTTTCCAGAAGAAAAATGTTTATATCATGACTAGGTTTTTTAAAAAATTTAGAAACTACAGAGCTCTGTACAGGTAACATTGTATTTACCATTTAGCATTAGTACATTAATATTTGCTGTATGCTTTGTTAAAAAATAGCTTAAAATGCTTCCCTTCCCAGATATTATGATTATCCTGAAATTAGTTTATATTCTTCCTCTCTGTTTTTATGTTACTACATTTATGTATTCATTAATATTAAGTATTCTTAAGTTTTACCTAATAGTCTATTAGTTATTATGAAGTTCTCCTCCCCCTTTTTCATATTGATACTGGAGGTTGAACCCAGGCCATTCTACCTCCAAGCTGTACCCCCAGTCCTTTTTATTTTTAGTTTGAAACAGGCTCTTGATAAGTTACTGAGAGTCTCACTAAGTTGCTGAGGCTGGTCTTCAACCTATGGTTTTCTTGTCTCAGTCTTCCAAGTGCTGAGATTACAGGTGTGTGCCGCTGGGCCACCACTTTTACTCAGCATCATTCCTGAACTTCTTAACTTGCTACTGTTTGTATACCTGGCTTATTCATTTTTAGTATAGTATAATATTTCATAATATGGCAACATCAGTACCATACTTTTTGTATCTATTCTCTTTCAACAGACAATAAGTAGTCAGTACACTTCACAGCCTCCTTCAGCAGATGTCCACCGGCCCTGCAGGGCTCAGTATTTGGAGCACACTTCACCAAGTGCAGTGACTGTTGAGCACTGCATTCAGACTCGGGCAGTAGGCCACATCCTAAGGCAGTTTGGTGCCAGTAGATTACTGCATTGCTCTCTTTGCTTGATGAATTTCATGTGTCCTTCTAGGCCATTCCACTTCATGTCAAAAAGCCATTAGATAACCTTGTTACACTGCTCCTAATAAAAAAATAAAAATGGAAGCTCAGTGCATGGTATATGCCTGCTATCCTGTTTCTTGTGAGGCTGAGACAGGAGGATCACAGGTTTGAGGCCAGTGCTCAGTAACTTAGCAAGACCCTGTTTGAAAAAAAAAGGGCTGGGAGGGGGTGGTAGCATAGAGGTAGAACATCCCTGGGTTTGTTTAATCATCAGTGTGTAGACACACACACACACACACACACACACACACACACACACACACACACTTTATTTGAAAAAGATGCATCTAAAAAATGTTACCCAGGTTTTACATTTTTGCTTTATTTTAACCTGTGGGAGGCTTAGACTCATGCTATTTTGTTTATTTTCTCATAGCAACACATTTGCTGGTTCTGTACATAAGACAGGTAAGATTTTGTGCTCAGATAGTTATGTAACTTTCAGATAATGACAGTGAAATATTGATTACTGAAAATGATATACTCTTGTGAGCATTTTGGATTTTTTTGAGGTTATTTTAAAATGCTATAACCTAAATTTCATTCTTTAGATTAAAATTTGTATTGTAACATTTATTAGTCCAGATTATTTTATTTTGGAAGAAATCACATTTGCTGGAAATCATATATATCTAAAAGTATATTTAAACACACATACATATATACAAAAACACATATATATGTTTATGCATACATACATTTAGGGTTTGGACTGTAATGCACTCTCGAAACATTAAAGAGAAATTGTCAATTTCTGGAATTCTTTGTGTGCCCCCCAATTTGAGGCTGCCTGGTAGAATACCAGGTATTAGGCTATTAATATTATTGATTGTTTTACTGAAAGCATATCTTCTTGAAATAAAAAAAGATGAAATGAATTGCTAGATCTGGACTATTTCTTGCATTTTAGTAGTTTCAGAAAGCTGAGAAATGTTTGTGCTGTGTAATAAACAGATGCTGCTCTAACAATGCAATACATTATGTACCGAAAATGATTTCTGTTTTAATCATAGATACTGATTTAATGAGACAAGACTAGCTTACATCAAAAATGGTTTTAGGGTGTGAGTTTTGCTTTCTGTGTGTTTTTTCTACATAATTAATAGACATATCTTTTAACATCATCAGATTTTTATGGGGAGGATTACTTCTTTGATTTTTATACCTTTTTTCTTCTTTGATTTTGCAGGAGTTTGTGTCATAAACCCACTTAAAATAGTTACTAAAATATTTGAAAGAAGATGAGCCTGTCTTCTCCTGTATTAAGTCTACTTTGCACAAAAAAACAAAGAAACAAAAAAAGAATTTCCTTATGAGTTTTAAAGTTTCAACATGATTTTGAGGGGCAGCAGTGAAATATTTTTGATAATATATGGGACAGTTTTGTAGGTTAAAATCAGTCAATGAATTGGCTACTGTGAGGTGATGTCATTTGGAGTTTAAAATTTCTCTGCTCTATTGTGTTTAGGTTGCTCATTTGGTTTTTGATACACAGTCACTGGACCTCTCTTCTGTGAGAAGCCCGTTGCTGGGTCTGTATTTCTTTTCCTTTTCACTTAATTTATTCCATGAACACAACCTCAAACTCCACTGCAGTTGCTGACTTTGAGCCCTTAACTTTTTCATCTGAATTGTATATCTTGATTGACAAATTTGCCTTTACATATGGTCAGATAATTCTATATCTGGAAAAATATTCCTATTGTATGCTTTATTCCACTGAACCCAACAGAGTTAAATGTAGTTTGGATGCATAGGGAAGAATTAATGATTGGAAGATAGAGAGTTGGTAAATTATTTATTCTGGCCCTGAGGAAGCTGAGAAGCTGAGTGAAAGACTAATAAATCATTTGTGGTAGTGCTGGTTGTCACTTCCAATTATTTTAGACGGTTTTGTGATAAACTGCAGCACCTGCTAGATCCCCACACACCCTCCCCTGATGCTGGAGGTACAGCTTGTTTAGTCGATTATCAAAGGCAAGTTTGTATAAAGTTTATTTAGGTTGGAAAGGAAATTACTCTTTTTAAGTCAGTTTTTGTTGCTTTTTTCTCTTTGTTCTGAGTTCTGTTAAAGGATTTCCATGACATGGCAGGGAATCTGAACATACATACTATGTTAGCCAAGAGAGACTGCCTTTATCTTTTTTTCAACTAAATACTTGAAGAATTGAGCTTTTAAAAATTATTTTCAATGTAATTATAAATAAACTACTTGGACTCAGATGATTATCATTGGAGATGACGTGGTCTTTGGTACCGTGTAACAGAGAACCTCTGCTGCTGCTTGTCCAGCCTGACTTTCTTCCCTCTTCCTTCTTTATGACTGAGGTTTGGGGCTTGGAGCCCTAACAGGTACCTTTTTGCATTGGGTTTAACTTGGCTGCTAAGATTCTTGGAGAGGCAGAAAAGAATTGGAAAGAAGGTGCTTCCCAGACTGGTCTGATTCTATGGGTCATAAAGCAGGGCTACTCCAAAACTCCTTGGGAAATAAACTAGGAACACCATATAATGTGCATGCTTTCTGCTTGGAATTAGCTGTTTTGTTTCTGTCAGAGATGAATTTATGTTCAAGCCCAGAATGTGAGATTTGTTTCAACATTTTCGTAGTGACTTGTTTTTCAGCTTTAACATTAAAATTTGGGATCGTTCCGAGGACGCCGAATACTGTGTACAAAGAAATAATCTTAGTGAGTGGCCCTGTGTTCCTTCAGCTGCATTCTGACTCACTGACTTGTTTCTCTTCATCAAACATTTATCAAAGCTCATGTGTACCAGGCCTCTGGGAACAACTATTACCACTATTGGTAGCAACTATTTCTAGAGGTTAGTATGTACCTTGTACGATTCTAAACATTTTACAAGATTTAATTCATTTGAATACAACATCCCAATACTGGTATTTATATAGTTATACTTCTACAAAGGAGCCTTATAGACTGACAAGGCACTAGTGACTTGTCTGTAGAAGGAAGGAAATTTTTTATCTTTATGGCAAATCTTAGATAGGTTTAGGAAGTGCAATTCAAGTAATTTTATAATTATTGATTGAACATGTAATTTTAGATTTGATTCTCTATCGTACATACATACATACATACATACATACATACATGTATACATTGTTTTATTTTGAACCCCCAAACAATAGATGATTATTATCCTCTTTGTCATGATGAAGAAATTGAAGGGGTCAAATTACTTGTGTGGGGTGATGGAGCATACATAGTAGTGGAAGAGCTGGGATTTGAATCCAGGTCTGATCGTCTTCCCATACTATTAAAGGTTACAAACCCTAGTCCCAGTGGAACATGGTAAGCAACAGGAAATGGGGAGCAAACTGAGTTAGTGGGGAGCTAGGTAAGTGGGGAGCTTTTCTGGAAGGGGGCTGAGAACTTAATCTACTTTTCTTTTGTTGAGTAAAGTTCAAAATCTGGATTTTTATGTGAAATATCTAGTTTTCAAAATTTTAGCAGCTTATTATTCAGAATGAATTGTTTGTTCCTGGAGGTAGTCTGTGAGTGCCAGTTTAAAACCTCTGCATATTGCCTTCCTTTAGGGAGATTATCAGACTAGATAAGACATTTATGATTTCAGAAATCTTATATAGTGCCTCAAACATCTCAAAAGAGGTGAACTTGGGTATCAGGATATATAGCATTAGGAATAAACACCAAAGTAAAATTTTGAATATGTAAACAGTCATTAAAGTATCTAAATGTTTTTGACACCCCCCATGCCCAATGTTATACATCTGATGACAAATACTTTTATTTCCTTCTTGCCCCCCCCCACTCATATACATTTCTTTCCCTATGCTCTGCATCCTGTGGGAGATTTAAGGTACATATAGTTTTAATTGAAATACCTTTGTCAAAGTACAGGTAGAATTACATATTAAATCATATGTAGAGTATGTATGACTTTTAATCGAATTTTACAGAGATCAAAGTTTTGCCAAATGGAGAACTGTTTGAAATAAAAGTCAGTAATTGTTTATGGCCTTATCAAATCCTTTAATCTTGCTTAGAACACAAAACCCTGGAGAGAACTTTGGTGTCATTTCAGAAGTACTTGGAAAAAAATTAACTAAATCAGTTATTAGAGGGTCTTCCATAAATACAGATAAAAGATCCGACCTAATAATCTCATTATTTTGGAATTATTCAAAATAACTTTTCTTAATGTATGTTCAAGTCTTAACTTATGTCATTTTCCCCAAAATAAATGCTTCTGTAAAAAAGGGCTTATGAATATTATGAATTTAGAGTGTCTTTTAGATATTACTTAATATATAAATTACTTGTTACTGACTTAATTGTTCTAAGTTAGAGGCTCTATAATATTGCATGTAATATTCAGTTGGTCAAATTATGGATTTAAAAATTAATAGAAAAATCTTTTAACTGTGTCATATTAAGAACAATATAGGTTCATTATAGAAACATTAAAAAATGAAAATTAGACATGATCCCACCACACAGAAATAACCAGCAAAATTCTTTTTCTTTTTTACTTTGCTTAGCATATTATATTCCTTTTCTGTGATAATATTCATAGTTTAGTGCATTTGATGGAGTTTAAATACATTTCTTCAGGGAGCTTCTCATGTAGTAGCCAAAAGTAAATTTTCCTTACTTCCATGTAACCATACCTCTGCTATGATAGTTTGTTTCTACTTGGATACATCTTACCTCCAATTCCTTAAGGCAAAGTATTACTTTGTATTCATTTTTATGTTTTATAACATCCACTGATTGTTGAGAAATAAAATAGATCTGAAGTTCACTTTGTCTTCTTCATTTGACACTTGAAATAGCAAAATGGCAGAGAACGTGTCAATACAAATTTAAAAATTTTAATGGGTTATACAGGTAGTGCTTTTGTGGGGAGATGTGATTATATGAAGATATCTCTGAAGTTGATGATTCTAACAGTTCTTCATAGATCTAAAGATGTACCTGGTCCCTTGTATCATAGTTAAATCTCAACATAGTTAATGTTTGTTACTTACCAAGCAAATCTAAGTTGAATGGTGAATTCTAAGCAAATGTCTATAATATTTCAGATTTAAAGCACTGCAAAATAAATAGTGAATAATGAGAGAGTTTATGATTAAATGGAGCTTGGGATATCTGAAGTAGCAGAAGTTTAGAAATGGTGGAACTAGTATGTTACTCTGTAGATAGAAGGTAATTCAGAGTGCTAGAGATGGATGAGTACCAGAAGCTATCTTCCACAATATTCTCCATCAGTAGGAAACTAAAGTTTTGGGAGACCAATACTTGTAAGGACCAAGGTTATAAGATAGTAGTGTACCTAGTGCTAATTACTAATGTGGGCTCAATAAATATTTTTGATGAGGAAATAAAATGACATGTAGGAAATGGTTGAAAATTTTGCTGTGTATACTTTAGGAAAGTTACTACAAAACAAAATCACCATGAATGTCCATATTAGGAAACATAATTTTTACATTCCTAAAAAAATGTATACTTTGAAGGAAAGAATTTAGAGGACATAATACTTTATAGACATGGCAGTATAAAGAAAGATGAAATATAATGGGTTTTACTTAGCTTTGTTTCTAGAAACACTTTGTATAATTGGAAGGTATCTTTGGATAAGCTTTGTGGAAACTTTTCAAGTTGGGAGAAGATTTCAGCTGGAGTGTCTAAAGGGTCACTTAAAAACCCTCTATATTAAAATAAAATGTGTCCAGGCTTTAAAGAAAAGATCTCAGAGTTTGCAGATGATCCTAAAATTGAAGCTAGGGGGAATAATGAGGAACAATGCAATCAGATTCAAAAAGATTTGGATTGTTTAGGTGATTGGGCCAGCAGATGGCAAATGCAGTTCAGTGTAGACAAATGTAAAATAATTATCTTAGGAACAAAGAACCAATCATACAGCACACTGATCAGGAAAAAATTTGTGAGTTATTGTAGGAAAACCATTGAAACAGTTAACCCGGTGCACAGCTGCAGCAAAAAAGGCAAGCAAGAAACCAGATTAGCAGACGGATAGAATATAAAGCAAGAGGCAATACTTATAGTGTATTAAGAAACTTGCTAGACCCCATCCAAATTACTCAGTCTAGTATTGGTTGATAGAACTGTTTTAGGAAGAATAAATTTTTGCCTCGTAAATAGACTAGAAGTTGTACCAAATAGATCTAATAAATAACGTTAGAGAAGTGCACTAATTTTTAAGAATGTTCAGTTTGCAAACTTTCATAGATATGAGCAAGACACTGAATCAAAGTAAAGGCAGTTTTTTTCTACTACCAAAAATAGGCCTTAGTACAGGACACATATGGCTTCCACTGCCTAGGGCCTTACCAAACCCTTTTTCTTTTCTTAATTTTTTTGTGGTACTGGTTAGAACCCAGGGACATTCTACCTATGAGCTCTACCCCCAGACCTATTTTAGTTTTTACTTTGATACCTGATCTCACTAAGTTGCCAAGACTAGCCTCAACTCTGTGATCCTCCTGTTTTAGCCTCCCAAATACAAGGAATATAGAATTTGTTAGGTAGGAAGCTGCTTCTCAGCTCTCAATGCTAAGGAAGCCTAGAGGCTTCATGAGGTCTCTCTGTAGCTTGAATGCTGTGCCTTGGCAGCTAGAGGGAGCACAGGTTCAGGACCTAGCTAAGAGCTACTGATGAGATGCTTCTTTTTGGCTCATGATTTGTGGCAGTGACTGAAGTTGAAGGGAAGGCTTCATTCTAGGCTACAGAGGTGGAAATTTTTTTCTGATTGCCATCTTGGTTCCTGATCAGACCTGATTCTCCAACCACGCTTTAGTTTTTCTTAGCTATCTGGTATGTAGTCATTAAATTCCTTTTTATGGATTCATTAGAATATATGTCTGTTGTTTAGAATCAAGGGACTTAAATGATATAGCAGTAGTTTTTTTAGCCTTAGCAATTTTTTTGTTTTGTTTTGTTTTGTGTTTGCATTGTTTGGAGTGATCTTATTATAAGTCAAATTTGGGATAAGAGGGAAGCTAAAGTGAAAATCCACCATTCTCTCTCTCTCATTGAAAAGAAGTAAGAAGAATTTGTACCAATACCATGAGCATCTATAATTCTCTTATATTGATACATGTAACTCAAAAGTGTTACTGTTAAATAAATCACCTTTGGCACATGATCTGTCTGTAAGAACATTATTTACATTTCTTTTTACATTGTATATATAATATCTTTACCATTTTCTCATTTTATTTTGATGGAAATTTACACCAAATTGCTTGATTTCCTTTGTGTCACACAAGTAGTAGATGGTAGAATTAGGAATGCCATCTCAAGGTTTCTGATCCCTCCATCATTATTTTTATATTACTACTGGTTAATATATATTTATTGAATGGAATTTTTGGCAAAATAACATTCTGAATTAGTAGTTGTGGATTATATTTTAAATTTGTGATGAGTTGATCAGTTAATATATAGAATTGATTTTTATCACATAAGGTTTTAAATAGTAATTTTTCCACTTGTCACTCATCATATTGATTCATTTTATTGTGTAGGTCAGTATACAGATGCATGAAGAACAGATACATGGAGATAAAGTGTGGAGGAAAAAGATTTTTTTATTTTTATTTTGGGGAGCAGTATGCAGGGCTGTTCCTGGAAAGATTTTGGAGTGATCAAGAGTTTGTCTCTAAGCCGGGCGTGGTGGCGCACGCTTGTAATCCCAGCATTCGGGAGGCTGAGACCGGAGGATCTGGGTTCGCGGCCAGCCTCAGCTACCTAGTGAGGCACTCTGCAACTTAGTGAGACCCTGTTTCAAAATAAAGAATAAAAAATAGGGCTGGGGGTATAGCTCGGAGGTAGAATGCCTCTGAGTTCAATCCCCAGTACCGCAAAAAAAAAAAAAAAAAGAGTTTGTCTCTGAGACATTTTATCTTTATAAAAGTTAAATGGAAGATTAGATAGGTATCCGTGAACACACCACTCACAGCCTGTATGTTGTCAGAACTCTTATCCTAACCCAAGACCTTCATGTAGCATGACATCGTAGCATGCACTGCTTCTCAGAATAGGAATTCTGAGGTTTAGATCTGATGCCCCATCCCACTCTGCCCTGTAGTATAGATTATGGGTAGTGTCAGGGAAAGCTGAGAGGCTGAACTGTTTGCAAGAGCTATATGAATACTTATAGGCTTTTACTTTCTTAGAGATTACACTTATGAAAAGAATATTTGTGAAATTAAATGGTTCTTTGAAATTTTGGTTAGTATGTTTCAATGAAGCATTCAGGGCAGTGTCTGCAAGGTAGCACAATGGTCCATGTAGGAGTAGAGTTAAGACCTGATAACCTGACTTGCTCTCCCAGGGGAGTTTATTTTCCTAGTCCACGTGCAGATTCCCCCTTGGCAGTAGGAACTGCAGTTAGCCATTTCTGCTGCCACTATTGTCTTCTCTACCTTATGTGGGGGCCTGATACTCTTGGCTATTTCTGGTCAGTTCCTGGATAAAGAGGCAGGCCTATTAGTAATCATTCCTTCACTTCTGTAATGTGCACATAAAGCCCGTGGCTACGGCCTGCTTTGTGTACCTCTGGTGGTTATTCAGGGCTTATTTTTCCTTGCCAAAACACTTCTTTTTTGGAGTCATTTCAGAACACCAGTTTTTCTAGATAGTGTCATTTCCCTCCATTTAGTTCTGGTTTCCTGTTTGCCTTCTTCCCTCCCTATTTCTTTTACTTTTCTTTTGATAATTTTGCTTATTCCTTGCTTAAAAATGATCACATTAGAAAGTTTTGTGTAAATGCATTTTGTTGGTTTATTCTAAAAATATTGGGTTATTTACTAGTAAAAAGGGATTAAATCTGTTTTAAAAATTTATTATAAATGGGAAGTGGTATTTTATACATCTAATTATTACTTTTAAAATTAACAGCATGTTATAGTCTTATGTTTCTCTTGTATGTACTGTAATTTGTTTAACCAGTTTTTTTGATGATTATTTAGGTCAGTAGAATTTTTCTCTATTAAATACTATACTGCGTTCAAAGTAATTTTAATAATATTTGTACGTATCCCTCATTTCTATAGGATAAGTTCAAGAAGTAGAATTACTGGATAAAAGGTTAATTAGAATTCTTCTGATAATTATTGCCAGAATTTACAGGTGTCTTTTCTACTAGCAGATTTTGAGATTACAGTTTTTTTCACATCTTTGCAGTATTAATACTTAAAAATAAAACATCTGTGCCAATTTTTTAGGAAAAAAGTAAAATCTTATTGTAATGTACATTGTGTAATGCTGTTGACTATTTGTATTTTATAATTTATCTCAATGTTATTTACCTGTTATTCAAGTGTTTTTTCATGCTTATTTAAGTAATAAATTATATATCAAAAAGATCAACTTTTTTATGGCATGTTACCAGCATTTTTTCCTCTATTTAATTTGGTATATTGATTTTTTTTTTTAAACTAATGAGTTGAGAAATTTTGTTTTCTCTTTTTTTGGGGGGCCTTTGATCATTTTTAATTTTTATGTAACCAAATATATATTTTTCTACATAAACATTTTTCGTCTTTAGTCTTTAAAATTTTTTAAATATATAGAGAGTTTTCATTGACCTGGGATTTTTAGTAGTTTTGGGATATATTCGCTATTGGCATCGTAGACTTCCATATGCACACAGACTTACAATTACCAATATAGGAGAAAGGTCACTGGAAATGCTTCCAGCTGACTGTGACTTTATCTCAGCCTCTGTATTTGTGAAATGAAGATCCTTATCTACTGTGTTGCAGTTCATTCATAGTATTTTGTAAATGAATCCACAGTAAGAAATAAACTCTAGATCACCAACTAGGGCACACTTCCTCATCTATAGATACAGGTTGAATATCCCTTATTTGAAATGCTTGGGACCAGAAGTGTTTCAGATTTTGTTTTTTTCTGGGCTTTGGAATATTTACATATGCATAAGAGATGTCTTAGGGATGGGACTCAAGTCTAAAGATAATTCATTTTTTAAAATTATGTCTCTTACACATATAACCTGGAAGTTTTCATACAATATTTTTAGTGCCTCTGCATTTTGACTGCTACCCACTACATGAAGAGAGGTGTGAAATTTCCCAATTCTGACATGTTGGTGCTCAAAAGATTTCAGCACATTTTTAATTTAAGGTTTTTGGATTAGGAATGTCAATCTATACATGTATGCATCTGAATATACACACACTATATGTATCCTTTTTTCATGTCATGTCATATGCAATGCCACATCGCCCAAAAACAGGGCTCTATGCAATTCACTAAATTGCTTTTATTACCCAACCAGAGCTGTTACAGTTTGAGAAGCATTGGTCTAGTGGATCTTTAATTGGACACTCAGATGCTTTCTGGGGCTGACCAAATAACAAATGCAAATAGTTTACTACTTTAGCTATCAAAGAGGCTGTGTTCCATCTAAAAATCCTCAAAAATGAAGCAAAACACGTTTTTGGGCCAACAAACACTTTCAGGTAAAATTCACCCTCCTGGTTTGTGGCTGTGGCCTAGTCTAGAGACAAATAAAAACCCAAAGATATAAAAGCTAAGTTGGACAAGCTAATACTCTGTCCAACTGCTATAAAATATTTCAAGCAGTTCATGTTCAGACAGTGGAACTTTGAGAAGCATTTGTTTTAGATGCTGACCTTTGAGTACTTTTAGTTCCCTTCCTGTTCTAAAATTCTTTGACTTCATGACAACTTCCAGCCATGAAAATCAAGAGATAAAATCAACCTCATTTAATCTTTCTATTTTGATCATCAATACCTGTGATAGGATCTGTGAAAGATATTATTCTAGGTGTCTGAGTTACTCTATAACCATAGTAAAGGAGATTAAAGTTCTTCTCATGTCAAGCTAAGGAAATGATGCACTGTCTCAGCAACTGTGTTTCTAAACAGAATATGCCGCTGACAAAATCATACAGGAAAAGTTCAGTGTCCTTGAAAAAAGGCAACAGCACGTGGATAGCTACAGAATCTTCTGTATCTGGGTATGCATACACAAAATTATTTTTATTACCTTGTTTTCTGGTTTTAGAGACAGAACTGTATGTACCTTCAAGAGAGACTGTGTGATATACAATTGTTAAGGCTCGTGATGGTGACTTGGGTAATTGTAATAGAACCATAGAGCCATTAGGCTCCAGATGGAACTTTAGTCTGGCTTCTGATTTAGCAGAGTGTCTTTGCAGAGTCTCTGAGCATCTGTTTTGGAAATATATATGACATTATTCAAGATTTGTACAAATTAACCCACCCTTGGGTTATAATTCAATTTTTCTTTATTGAGAAATGCTTTGTGAACAGTTTTATGCATTCAAGTAAAACTAGTCTAAACATTATTTACTTATCTATTAACTGATCACTTATATTTATTTTTGTGATTAAACTCTATGTATTAATGAAAGCTTACATTTGCCTCTCCCCTTCTTTTGTGGTACTGGGGATTGAACCCAGGGGCATTCTACCTCTGAGCTTCATTCCCAGCCCAATTTTTTATTCTTTAGTTTGAAACAGGGTCTCAGTAAGTTGCAGAGGGCCTCACAAGTTGATGAGGTTGGCCGCAAACCTGTGATTCTCCTGTCTCAGCCTCCCAAGTACTGGGATTACAAGTATGTGCCACCATATCAGCTTACATAGACTTCTGAAGATCTACAGATTGTAATTTGTTTATAAAATATGAAGAGTTGTTTCTTAGCTTCAACTAGCTTTCACAAAAGGTACTTAGTTTTGAGAGACTATTTAAGAATAACTTAAAATTGTGGTGGTTTTATCTTTGAATAAAAGAGACCCCCTCAAAAAATAATTTTCCTTATTACAGAAGAAAGTTTTCCTTCTTCTGGAAATTTCTTAGGTAGGTGAGGCTCTAGATTTGGTCTTCAACTATGAGCAAGGTGTCAGCTTGGTTTGTCTGTCTTTCTCTGTCTTCAGGGTACTTTCCTTCATGCTTACAGGATACCTACCATCAGTAGCTGGAGCAATAAACACCCTTTAGTTCCAGCAGATTAAAATGGCTTTTCATTGGTTTTATTGGTCCTGTTTAGCCCCCAGGTCTACCTTTAGACCAGTAACAATCACTATATACTATTTGGTTTAATGAAGTCTGGGCTTCTTAACCAGTCATTGGCAGGAAGGCCGCTATAACGTTTGAGCCAGTCCTGCAGCTGGGGTGGTCTAGGGAGATCAGTGTCTTCTAACTCATGGGAGGAGAAGGTGAAAATGTATGTTGCCTGTGCAGCTAATGGAATCTCTACTATAAACACTGCCAAAATTGTAATCCATTTCTTGACTGAAGTTTCATTTTCTCTCCTTATGTTTTTATTAGTAATATGACTTTTAATTATTCTCCTGTTTATAGAACACAAATTAAAATTCTACTTTGGAGAGAAATAATAGATATTTTATAGTTCCTTTGTCTTTTCTTGTTTTGTAGATTCTGGAAAAGTTACATCATACTGTAGATACATCATCACTATAATGTATTCCTTCCTCAGAAGATGGTAGTGTGGAAGCACAGTCCTCAGCAGCCTGGCCTTCCATGTGCAGCTATGCCTTTTGTGCTCTTATATTGAAATAGAGTTAACATACAACAAAATGTTAAGTTTTAACGATTGAGAATGAGTATTGAACGTGGAGTTCTAAATTCATAGCAGAAAGATTTTATCATGGTTTTTAGTTAGGAAATGCTGAAAAGAGTCATTTATAAGAGAAAAAAGTTCCCAAGGAGTACTGGAGCAAGTGTAAATTTTAGGCTTGGTGTCTATCCCTATCTGGTAGTATTTTATGCAGTTTTTTCTGCCAATTCCATCCACTGTTTAAAATTTCTTTTGCTCCTTCACATGTCAGAAACACACTATTGCAAATATCACTAATTTGGAATTTGTGATAAATTAATTTGAGACAGTTTTAAACCATTATCAAGCAACTTGATAAGCAACTAGCAGAGTAATCAAGAGATCTATCCACTCTTTTAAGGGTCAAAAAGCCCAGAGCACTCTATATGTTTTCCCCTCCTCCCTACATATAACAGATCTTACTGATTGTCCAAGATCGTTACCTCTGGAAGCAGTTCTACACATTCTGGTTGCAGAGGACCTCACTAAGTAGCTAAGGCTGCCTGTGAACCCACAATCCTCCTGTCTCAGCCTCTCAAGTACTGGGATTACAAGTGGGCGCCACCATGCCCGACTCCCAATCTTTTTCATTGGTAGATCTTACCAGGTTGTTACCCTTGTTAAAAACTCCTCTCCCCTCTTCTATAATGGCTGTTCTTAGTCATGGTCTGGAACACTTCCTAAGGATGAACGAATCTGCATCTTGCATGGACTTTTTTTACTCTGCGCGCCACCCCCCCAATTCTGATATACCTTCTTGGTTGTGGATTTCTCTTATAACAACCGTAACTGCCTTACATATCAGAATAGACAAAGATTATAAACCTTATGTTAGGTCTGACCTCTTTGCCCTGTGATTTAATCATTTCAACAGCTTGCCTTTCCCTTGGCTGGGAATCTTCTGTTTTCTCTTTTACTGGGGATTGAACCCAAGGGCATTCTACTCCAGAGCTACCCTAAGTCTGACTTTATTTTGAAACAAGGTCTAAGTTGCTGAGGCTGGCCTCAAACCTACGATCCTCCTATCTCAGTCTTTTAGTAATTAGCATATTTAATAAAGATGTCTTAGCAGTATTAGTATTATAGTTCTGTAGTTATACAATATTTGGATGCTAGTCTATTAGATATGATTAATAAATATGGAAAGTTTACAGAATTTATTATAAGGGATTTAATTTTAAAAATTGATCCTTTTGGTCAGTATATACATTTTCAAGACAATTATTTCTAGTTGGATGGTGCTTCCTTCATAATGGTATGATAGCAGAGAGTTTTATGGCCAGACATAAAATGATTTAAGTTAATTATATATCAAAATCTCTTTTTAATCTTTTTATTATAATATATCTAAAGAGAAGGTTTCAGATTTAAAGTAAAATTAAATCTGATTAAACTGATTTGTCAATGTTTTTCTAATTCTACTAAAATAAATGTGCTTTCCTTGTTTTAATATTAAATGTAAAGTGTAGTACTAACATAGGAATTGTTACAGTGTTTTGTTTTGATTTTTCTTTTTGACTTTGCTTCTTTTAATTTTGAAGGCTTCTGTTGAAAATGCCAATACTTGTTTAAATGCTACTTAACCTGATTTCTAAAACTTAATCACTCAGACTTGACTGTTTAAGGAATCTCCCCCTCATCCCAAAATGAATGTATATGTCTTAAGCAGATGCAAATTTTGTGAATTAATTCTTGCAATTAGAATAACCCCTCTACTTCTTACTCATTTATTGCAGCATTTTCTTAATATATTTGTTCATGAAGCAAGTTAAAATTGGTTGTGTAGGCCTCATTTATTCCTCCCTCCCTTCTTCCCTTGTTTTTTATTTTGAAATAATTTTATAGTACCCTTCACTCACCTTTCCCTAATGTTAATATCTTATATAATTTTTAAAACTAGGAAATTAGGTTAACTATTAAATTGTAGACTTTGTTCATATTTCACCAGTTTTTCCACTGTTTCCTTTTTCTGGTTCAGGATCTAATTGAGGACTCTACACTGCATTTCTTTAGTGGTCATGTCCTTTTAGTCTGACTCACCATGGTAGTTCTTCAGTCTTTCCTTGTCTCTCATGACTATGAGTCTTCAGAAAATACCATTCAGTTATATTGTAGAATCATCTTCATTTGGGGCTTTCCTGGTATTTTCTCATAATGGGATTGGTGTTAGACATTATTGGGAAAGAATACTACAGAGGTGACCTACTCTGTGTGTGTCTTGTTACTGGTGATGTGGCTGGTGGCTTTATTTTTATTCAGATGAGATCCACATAACATAAAATTAACAGCTAAGAGGCATTTGGTGCATTTGTAGTGTTCCTCAACTCATCATCTCTATCTAGTTTCAAGACATTTCGTCACCCCAAGGGAAACTTGTACTCATGAATCACATGCTCCTCCCAAATCTGTGCTCGTACTCTATGGTTCATCTACCTTGACCTTTCAAATAAAGTGGAGTCGTACAGTAAGTGACCTTTGTGTCTGGCTTCTCTCACCTAGCACAGTCTCTCCAGTTATGTCCACATTTTGCTGTGTATTAGCATTTTGTTCCTTTGGTGGCTGAATAATATGCCATTCATCTGTTGATGAGTATCTGGACTGTTTCTTTTGAATGGTACTGCTGTGAACATATAGGGACATTATTTTTTGAATTGCTGGGTCATATGGTAATTCTAACAAACTTGCGGGATGGTATTAAATTCTTCTGGTTTTCATTTGAATGAAAAAAATTTAATTTGGTTACAGAGCTATCGGAGTACCACAAAAATCAGAGTGAAAATATCCTTTTGTAGATTTTAAATGTCAGAGTGAGTTATGTTTTAAAACCTGGAAATATTTGTCATTTTGATTAAGCTATTTTTTTCTGGACTTGAGTTTTGACAGACTGTACCTATTTTTCCATTTATAATGATAACAAGATACCATGCTAAAGTCCATCAGTTTGGTGTGTGTGTATGTGTGTGTGTGTGTATGTGAGTGAGATCAGTTGATGTTGCATTCCTTTGTCCTTATTTTGGACATTTTATCTCCTAAAATATAAAAAAAAATATTAGTTTAAGGAACATCTATAATATACTGAAGAATAGTTGAAGGAAGCTTTTATACTTTAAAATTTTTTTTTTAATTTCAGGATTGAGATTCTTCATAGGAATTTTAGCCTGTGTAATGATTTATTTCCATACAAGAGATGAATATGATGGAGCACTGGTTTTAAAAAATGCTTTATACTTTTCCATATAGTAGGTAGAGAAAGGAGGAGAGATAATTATATTAGAAACTTGTGGTAATATGGAAAATGGGAATAGAAAATTTACTTAAGAGTAAATCAGGTCTATAAAGGCTGTTCTTTTTTCTTTGTTTTGTGGTACTGGGTATTGAACTCAGGGGCATTGTACCTCCGAGCTTTATTCCCAGCCCTGTTTTTTATTTTTTATTTTGAAACAAGGTCTCACTAAGTTGCAGAGGGCCTCACTAAGTAGCTGAGGCTGGCCGTGAACTTGCGATCCTCCTGTCTCAACCTTCCAA
This sequence comes from Graphiurus murinus, assembly GCA_004027655.1. NCBI lineage: Eukaryota > Metazoa > Chordata > Mammalia > Rodentia > Gliridae > Graphiurus > Graphiurus murinus. The sequence continues at coordinate 120,384 of PVLC010000800.1, forward strand.
GTACAGGGAGTACAGGTGTGTGCCACTCTTCCTGATTATATAGGCTATTCTTAAATCCAGTTTTCCTTAATTGTGTAAAACTAGGAAATTGGTGTGTAATTCTTGAACATATTTTTATTAGGTAGAAATATGAGTTGGTTCATCAGTGGTTAAAAATCAAGTTTTTGGTCTTGGATCATCTTATTCCAAAAAGCCGTGTTTCTAATATGCTAAAATCTTGTTAGCTGCCAGGCGTGGTGGCACATGCTTGTAATCCCAGTACTTGGGAGGCTGAGACAGGAGGATCTGGGTTCGCAGCCAGCCTCAGCTACTTAGTGAGGCCCTCTGCAACTTAGTGAGACCCTGTTTCAAAATAAAGAATAAAAAAAAAATAGGTCTGGGGGTGTAGCTCTGAGGTAGAATGCCCCTGGGTTCAATCCCCAGTACCGCAAAACAAACAAACAAAAAAAAACCTTGTTAGCCCAGGAAATATCCTTTTCCCCATATGGTTAGCTGCTCTTGCAAGCCTGATCCCTCGCTGCTTCATTCTTATTTCACTGCAGTGATACAGAGGCAGTAGGGAATTGACCCTCTGGTTTTAACTAGAGTTTTGACTCTTGGATTTTCACCTCTTTGGGCTTTTAAGTTCTGAAACAAAGCTTCTGGCCTTCTCTTGACCTGACAAAAGGCTTCTAATATTGACACTGATCCTGTAACCCATTTCTAGTATGTAGACTAGGCAAAGAACAATAATTTCCTAATACTACTGTTCCTTACAGTTCAGTTTTTTCCTCTTCCTCATGGGTAAGGTCTTCAAGTAGCTAATTGTCTAATGGTTTTCTGAAACTGCTTCAGATTATTGCTGAGGTTTTCGTAGCTAGGCTGACTGATAAGTTAATTGTTGGGCTTTGTATACAATGTCATATTCTGGGATACTTTTTGATGGTAAAGCTACATAGTTATGTTATAAACTTTCTT